>VWPV01002150.1:0-105296 GCA_013389885.1 Geococcyx californianus | reverse complement strand
CGGAGCGGAGATCCAGCTGAAAGTGGCGGCACCACCAGAGCTCGGGTACGGGACTCGATCCATATTAACAACTTAATCGCACTTGTTGTTGGCTTTGTTCTGTTCTCTGAGCACACATACACTTATAGCAAAGAACTGTTATCTGTGCTGCACAATCTCACAATCTCTGATTAAAATCACTGAGCATACTTTGGTTGGTTTGGTTGGTTTTTTTCATCCAAACTAAGATAGATAGTGATGTCAGCTTCCTTTTTACCTTTTCTTTACCTTGCCCCAACTAAAAGCAGGCGAGCAAACATAAACACTCAGCATACTATTTCTATTCTTGAAATCCCTTTGTTATAAGGCTGCCCCCCTAAGTTCATCGTGAAAAGTGAAGACTGTAGACTGTGGTGCTTTTTTACATCTTGCTCTTTTCTTTATCAGAGTGAAATATGTTGGGTAGATTGCTTGTTGCTGTGCTAATCATCACCAGCTGTTCATAATTGTCTAACAGTTACAGGTGCAGCAATTTGCTACTGTGCTGTAGGCTTCCAATCTGCTCTTCCGAAACAGCTCAACAACAAAAACTTTCTTCTCTCCTTTGAAAATACTCAAGGAACTCATTTGAAAAGCTTTTATTAATGTAAAACACATTATCCTCTCCAGTCTTTCAGGCTTTTTTTATTCAGGGAAGAAGTCTAGTAAGTTAAGCAACTGTGGTGACATGATAAGAAATGCCAGTCGTTGCATGTCCTGCTGGATAAATATTTGTCTTTAAATGTTATTTCTTGTCTGCTAGTAGACAAGAGGAAATTGAAGCAATATTTAAAGCATACCTTCATCATCACAAAGAACCATAGTAATGCAGAAAATTTGTAAACATAAACAAAGAACTAAGTATATAAATCAGCAGATAGATTAATAGAACATAGAAACAGAGAGTCATGTACTAATTAATTAATCCTCCAAGGAATATGATGGCACAATTTATCTTCTGCTAGCATTTCTTCTGGCCAACCAATAAAAGAAAATATTATGTGTCCTCTGTGCAGGGCAAAGAGATGCTAATGGTTAGTTTTATCCAAGTAATATACAACACAATGCATTAATTTTATCACATCCAGCAATTTTGGGGATGTTGCTGGCCCATAACATCCCAATCTAGTTGAGATCTAGGAAAATATATTTGTTAAAATTTATACTAGCCGCTATCCTGTCATACTAAAGCTTTTGCTTCTGATAAGTTTAGTTTTGGAGGTCTACATAAGTTTGGGTACTTATGGGAGTATTATTGGGTAGACATATCTCAAAGTTATTACTTAAAAATATATCTACAAAAAAAAACCTTTCAAAAATCAGCATTTATTTTTTGTCAAAGATTCAAATTTCCAGCCCATTTACTTGTTGTTACTAACAATATTCTCAAATATAAAACTAGGTCATCTTTGTTGGTTTGGTCTGTTTTCCCTATCAAACATAAATTTTAGAAGATTAGTAGACCAGGCTAAGTGTTTTTTATTATTATTAGTTTATGCTTTACTTGGCAGAAAGGATGTGTTGAAAATGCCTGTAAAATCACAGCACTCACAGTACCAGATTCATTGGAAGTAAGGAATTCTTTAGTAAGCAAAAGAAAGAGAAACTACCACAATGTATAAAGACCTTCAGCACTCAGAGGGCTCTATTAGTTATGGCAGTGGAGAAGAAGAGAGGTGGGAAAAAAATACCAAAATAAAGGTATTAACCAAGAAAACACAAGGTGTATAAATGACAGACATCCAAGGGGCATTTGTGTAGGCCTAAAGTAAAGAGAAAACATGACATGATGGTTGTCTTATTATGCCAGAGAGACTGCGTTAATCTCCACTTTAACTTCTCTTGGTGGTGCTTTACTGTGCTTTGTCTCATGGACACACTTCTAAAATTGAGGATCAAATACTCCATAACTGTTTCAGAATTTTCTTAGTTGAATGCCAGACTTTTCTTTCAGATATCCTGACACCACTAAAAAGAATGAGAAGTGAACCAGACCTATCTCTGAAGATACGATGAAAATTTCCGCAGTTCAAATGAGGAATAGCCTGTGGTGTTTTTGTTACTTGCTGAAAACAACACAGAGAGACTGATAGAGCAGAGAGGGCAACTGATACCAAAGGGAAGTCAAAGCATTTTAAGAGATGAATAGTGTAGGAAAAGTCTCATTTAAAAAAAATAAAAAATCACAACAGCAAGAAATTCAGTCTAGGATCTAAAATTCTTTCATCCATCTGTCACTAATTAAAAAGAATGTCAAAGAACATATGGTCATGAAACTACAGGGAGTTAAGAAAGAAAATCAAAGAAGCTGCACTAACGGTGTGCCTAAATAAGTTTTCAGCAAGTGCCTGACAAATCCCCAAGAAGGGTAGAAAAACGGTAGGAGGGTCACCTGGAATAAAGGACCACAAAGAATCTGACTGATATGATGACTTGTTTTCCTTTTCAGATACTGCAAATTGCAGAAGTGATTAAAAACTTCCCTTGGAAAACACGAAGGAGACAGGCTGTGAGGGATGTCAGACTCCTTCTGTTAGCTTGTATATCAGTGTTTCCCATGAATGTCATCCTTTTATGACTGGTTTTGTTGATCGTCTCTTCCTCTACATTTTATTGACTTTTGTATTAAAAAATCATAATTGACTTTTTCTATGCCATTACATTGAATTCATTATTAAAGATTTTAGTTTTCAAGTATTTAGAACCTCTTACTTTTTCAGTAATATTGGTCTCTTAATCTTTCAAATCAAAGAGAAAAATAAAAAAAAGAGTAGGCGATATTTTGACTTAATAGATAATATTATATGGAATGTATTAACAAGGAATATTAAATGAATATATTTTATTATTACCACCACATATCATATACAGAATTTACTTCAGTATTCACATATGATTTTCTCTTTCTTAGTAGTTTGCATAATGGTGTTTATTCTTCAACATCATAATCACTCCTTCCTCATAATTCACTCTTATTTCATTGTGAGTTCTATATGAGAAGTTTTACATTTGCAATTTATCTTTTCTGCTTTTCCTCCTCAAAGTCATTTTCTGTTCTTCTCCTTATCAGTTCTTCTTCCACGTTCACCCATATTCTTACCAATTCTCCTTTTCTCTGGTTCTTCGTGCAGAGGCAGTGTGGAAGAATTTAATGGTGACAGTCTGCAAGAAGTGTGTCTTTATCCAGAATTATTTTAAAAAAACCACACATCCTTCAAAAAAACCTTACTTTTTCCATCCAAATCTCTTCCTCTGGAAAAGTTCTTTCAATACAGGTTCCTGGTTTTGAATTGAATAAAAAAAAAGTTTGAAAAACATGAAAAGTAACCATCTTATTTTTTTCAAAAATGTTCTTGTTCTTAATAATACTAAAGAACAAATGGCTTTATAGGCTCCCTGATGATTAAAACACATAAAAGATCATTACTGAAGCAAAGCATTTTCAAATGTTCAGAAAATACCATGGTTTGTACATGAACTTTTCTTCAAAATTTTAGTTCTTGAAATGTAATGAGTTGTGGGTTTTTTCCTCAGTTCAGGAATAGTTTCTAAAACCTCCAGAAACCTAAGGTGTGAAGAATACATGTAGATGAGTATATTAATAATATACTCATTCATCCATCATCCACAGAATACTGGAGACCAGGAAAGCATATATAAAGAGGCAGTGAGAAGGGAATGTACTATATATATTTTCTGTGTACTTACACAATTCTGTAGGGAACTGCTGCTGGCAAACACCATTTCAGACAAGACAAATCTTTGGTCTAATTCAATAGAGGTACGATTATCCACTTTGCTCTTGTTCTAGACAAATTAATAGTCTTGAATTAGAGCATGGAAAACTAGCCACAGTCTTTGTCCTGAATGTCACCTCTTACACATTCTTAAAAATCCTGAAATTTATTTATTTTTTTTCCGAAAATGATTTCCAGTTGTTGGTTTTTACTCTCTTTCTCTGCCAGTGTCCTTCAGGATCTTCATTACTCCTAGAGCACGAGACCTTCACGTGTTTTCCCATCTATCTATATTGCTGTTATAAACCGAAGAGGGAGCGAAAGTCATCCATGGAAGTTCAGAATAATTTAATTTAATTTTCTGGTGTCGTATCTTCATGTCTTTTGTCTTTATGGTTCTGTCTGCACGCTCTCTGATAGCTATGGTGCAGAGCACACTGGGCCAGTCCTCTCAGATTAGCAGAAAGGTGTATCAGCAAAGGCAGCCAGGTCACACACAGACCATAAAGGTGGAATATAGAAAAGTACCGGGCCCTCATGTTCTTACACCTCATTAAATCCTTTCCTGTTTCTCATCCCACCCCACCAGCGAGTAGTCTAGCGGTGCAAAAGAAGTCGAGAGGGAACACAGCTGGGGCAGCTGACCCCAGCTGATCAACGGGATATTTCATATTTTGTGACATCACACTCTGCAAATAAATGTGGGGGAAGAAGAAGGAAGAGAGGAAGTTTGGAGTTACACCGTTTGTATTCCCAAGTTACCATCATGTGTGATGGGGTCCTGCTTTCCTGGAGACGGCTGAACACCTGCCTGATGATGGGAAAGAGTAAATTGATTCCTTTTTTTGCTTTGCTTAAGGCACAGCTTTTGTTTTACCTGTTAATCTGTCTTTATCTCACCCCATGCATTTTCACACTTTTCCCCTTTCTGATTCTCTCCCCCTCCCACCAGGGGCGGCTGAACAAGCGACTGTGTGGTGCTTAGTTGCCAGCTGGGCTTAGATCACCACATAGAGAAATGTATTAGTCCCTAGTGTGCTCCTAAGCTTTCTCATTGGAAAAATTTAGCCTTTATCCTACAGTAAAACCTCAGTTCTACCTGATGTGCACACTTTAATTTTCACGGATGTGAATCACAGATCCCAGCATTATGGCAGTGAAGACTACCCTGTAAAATACACTCTGTCTTCTACCTTAGCTTCACAAGGTAATTTTTGCTTCTTACATTTTACTCTGATAAATAGAATAACTTGTGCTTGTGTTTCTTTATTCTCTTCCTTAAAAGAGTGTTTTACAGATCAAGAAATATTCTTGCCACTTTCCTCTGAACTCTGCTTATGGTCAAGCATATCTAACATTGACCTCATCAGATTTTTTTCCTAATAACACATAAATTGCTTTCTGCAACTGCACAAATTACTTGAAAGCCTGGTCCTCTGCATCTCATCAAAAAACTCAATTTCATCTTGTATTTAAAAAAATTAGTAAGAATCTCAGTCATAGCTGTGATTTGTGAAAGTGGAACCTTTTGGCTTTTGTGAGATGTGTTCAGCCTTGAAAAACCAAGATCTGAATTATTTTCTTCTCAAGTGTACTTCAAAATAGAGCAGTGCATATACTTCAGAGTTCAAGTACCCTGATTATTGAAAAAGAATAATCAAATAAGCATCAGATTACAATTAATTTAAAATAATTTTTCTTGCTGCAGTATGGAGAAGGAGTAATTATACTTTTTTTACATCCATTTCAGCATACTTTTAAGACCTACTGTGTTTCTTTCAGTGTCAAAATGGAAAAGGTGGGGAAAAAATTAAGCAGAATGAGGAAAAAACAAGGGAAAAAAATCCAGAACATAAATAAAAATCTCTAAAATTTTATGAGTATCTATGTTGTACTCTATTTTTTTTTTTTTTTCAAATCTGTTTCCTTTAGTGTTTGCATTGGTTATTGGTACAGTGAATGGCTACAAAGCAATAGAATATATTATTTTCCAGCCAGACCATTAGGACACACACATGAGAGACATGAGGTAATCAGTGCCCTCTTTGCTGAAGCATCTGTGATTAGAGACAAGATTCAAGGAGAATTACTAGCAATGGCTGAGAGTAGAGTTAGGAATCCAAAAAGCTGCATCCAAGGATGCTGAGAGGCCTAGCCAATGTCCTTGAAAGCCACTCTCTGTCACCTTCAACAGACTGTGAGACTGGGGAAACTCTCTGATGACTGGAGAAAAACACCAGTCACAATCATGTTCAAAAGAGGACAATCCAGAAAAATAAAATCCAGTCACCTAAGTTCTTGGGAAAACCATGGAGCAAATCCCTTCAAAATACATTTCTGGATACATAAAAAAAGAAAGCAATTTGTAACAATTGGCATGAATTTATGAAGGATACATAATGCATGACCGGAAAAGTTGCTTTCTGTGATAAGCTGTCTAGGCTTCTGGATGATGGAGGCATGGTGGATGGAATTTACTTTGAGTTTTTAGAGTCTCTTTTGACATTAGGTCTCAAAATATTCTGCTATTCAAGTTTATATCTCTGGGCAACCAGATAAAATGCTGATTAAGTGTTTGGCCTCAGAAAGCAATTTTAAAGGATCACATATAAACTAGAGAATGGTTACAAGTGGAGTACCACAGACCTTGGGAACTTTCCTGTGTGACACCACATCTTGGAGGAAGAGATGAGGTGAACTACATCGTTAGTAAATGACACCAAACCGGAGGAACCAGCTATTACTTTAAAAAGTAGGGGGCTGCCGCTCAGTGAGATCTGACAAGCTGGAGAATTGTGTCAGCAAAAACCTAATGAAGTTCAACAAGGATAAATGCAAAGTCCTGCACCTGGAAAGGATGAACTTGTGAGGTTAACAGTATTCTGGGCTGCGTTAGGAAGAGCGGGGCCAGCAGGTCAAGGGAGGTGATCATCCCTCTCTGTTCAAGACTGAATAGGCCACACTTGTAGAGCTGTGTCCGGTTCTGGGCTCCACACACAAGAGAGCTGTGGAACTACTGGAGACATGTCACCAGAGGTCCACTAAGTGAACTGAGGGTCTGGAGCATTTCACATATGAGGAAAGGCAATGTACTTGGTTTATGTTTTAAGATTTTGGTATCAATGGTCTCAGAGGTGGCTTTTGTGAGAAGAGATCAGGAGCTGCCCCCATGTCAGATGAAGCCAGCAGCAGTCAGCTCCAGCAGACCTACCACTGGCAAAAGCTGAACTCATCAGCAGCTTGTAATTTCTCTGTGATAACATATTTAAGAAAGGGTGAAAAAACACAGTGCAGCAACTGTGAAACAGGAGTGAGGAAATGACAGAAAAAGAGCCCTGCAGGCAATAAGGTCAGCTCAAAAGGAGAGGGAGCAAGCGCTCCAGGCTGCAGAGCAGAGATTTTCCTGTGGCCCTTAGAGGTTCATGGAAAATCAGGTATCCAACCCACAGTCCATAGAGGATTCCATGCCATAGGACCCTGATGGAAGCTGCAATCTGTGGAGCCCCCACACTGGAGCAGCCTCCTTTCAGGAGCTATGGCATCTGGAGAGGAGCCCAGGAGCAAGCAGGCTCCTGTAAATTGTGGGGCATCCACACTGGAGAAGTCTGTTCCTGAAGGACTGTTACCTGTGGAGAGGGTGTGCCCTGGAACAGGGAAACAGCATGAGGAGAAAAGACTGGTGGAGACTAAGTGTTATGAACTGACCACAAAAAACATCCTTCATCCTCCCTGCATACTGCCCCACACCCCCAACACCCCCACCCCGCCCCAGACGGGAACAGGTAGAAGACTCAGGAATGAAGAAGAAAAGTGGTGTTTGTGAAGAAGGGGTGATGGGAGAAAGGAGGGAGTAGGTTGCTTTTTGTTTGGTTAGTCGGATTTGCTTTTGCTTTTTTTTCTCATTATCCTGCTTTATTTTTAATCGACAATAAATTAAATTAATGTTTTCCAAGTCACATCTGTGCTGTCTGTGGCAGTAACTGTTGAGTGATGTCCCTGTCCCTACCCTGACCTCTGCATTTCTCGCTCCCTGTCCTGTTCAGTAGGAGTGAGAGAGCAGCTGGATGGGCATCTGTCAGCCAGCCAAGGTCAAAGCCCACTCATGATGTCTTAACTCCCACATCACACTTTCTACCTTTTCACTGATTAGGCATTTTTTATACGAATCATCTCCTCCACTTACAAGGGCACCGTTAAAGATTCTTTCTACTGTTAATAGATTAAGGAATCTATAAAAAACAGAAAAAATGTCTAATCATAATAAGAATACATCCATCTGGATAACATATACTAAACTATTATTTTATTTCAAAAAAGTGGCCTTCGTTACTTCAAGTAAGGAGGAATCTTTCTTCTCTGGATATAATTGGAGAATGGTATTGTTGTCAGTTATCCACACTTGAAAGAGTGAAATTAAATGTGTATCTTTGAAACAGCAAAGGGAATGTTTTCATTAAGAGACCAAGGTGTTGCAGGATAGTGGTCGTTGGCAGAACATGTACAATTTGGCAGCTATTTGGTTTAACTGGTTTTGCTGTTTCGGTTTCGTGGTGTTTGCACATCCAATTGCTTTGTGGTTGGAAATTAACAGCATACTGAGTTGGATTTCTGTTGAATTAAATAGGTGTGACTTGAGTGAAATCACTAATGATTCAATCTACCAACAACAGTCCTGACCTTCTTTAAACTAGATTGCTCTTTATTTTTTTGCAGTGGAAAAGCTGCTATTCCCCGATGTGTTGTCATCTCTTCAAGGTCTGTTTCTGAAATACAGCTCATCAGTTCACATATGAATGTTCCACAATAATCATAAAACAAAGTTAATTCCCAGACTCTCCTGATCACCATGGTAACACACTCAGGCAAGCACAACTGAAAAATGGAGGTACTCTGAAACACTTTGTCCAAAAACTAAAAGCTTAGTCATGCTCCAAGTAGAGAGGATTTTTCTGGAAGTTCTTGTGCGTAGTCTACAAGTCTACCTGTCCTTCCATGAAATGGCTCTGGAACCAGCACACACCACAAGAAAAGAAGATAGCTTTTCTGTTTTGAATATCCCAGTGGGATTAACTTTCAAAATGCAATGCGAAAAGCAGCATCTATTTTCCTCTGAAATCCATCAAGGTTTATTAATTCACTGCTATAATTTGACTGGGGATAATCATCATTGCAGGATTCAAAGCCAAGTTCTACCGGTCTCCTTTAATAACAATGCCTTCTAATATAAAGGCTTCTGTTCCCTCTTTCAATGCTTTCCTTCCCATTATATTCATGGATAATATTGTTAGACTCTCTTGACAGAACAAACCAATTATTTTTATGTGTAATACAGATAAGCAAATGCTTGTTTCTCATTGTACTTACTCTAGTAATCTTTATCTCCACAAGATCCTCTTTCAATTCCATTTTTTGCGAATAAAGATCAGAACAATGCACAGTATTCTAAATAAACTTTCATCCTTGCCTAACACAACAGTAGAAGAAATCTGCTACATAATTCAGCTGCTGACACAATCTTTTTTAATTCATCTGTTAAATTTGACTGCTCCAAGTTTATTAGTATTTCTCATTTCTAATTGTAATGAGTAGTGGCAAATTTATTTTTATTATTCTTGAATAGCTTAACTTTGCATTTTATATGTCCAGAGTTCATTTTGCAGTTGTTATTTCTGTCCCTAAATTAATCCATTTGGCCAGTAGGACATTCTAACCCTTCTGTTTGATGGTATTTCATCACAGACTTGTACCACCAGCCTACCTCATAAACTGCTAAACAATACTGGTATCAATATCAATACTTGGGAAACATTTTTAAGATATTCCCAAAAATTCTTTCTACACAAAAGTCTAATCTAATGAGTTCTACAACAGATACCTATCAATACTGGATTCATTGCCAACAGAAACCCCAATACAAACCTTCCAAAAAATCGTTGTCCAGATTCTCTTTAATTTACAGAATCCTTTTTCTCTTCTCAGAACATCACAACATTAAGAAACAAAGCTCACTATTAGGGCTGCCTCTCTGATTTGTGCTTTTAAGGATAACAAAAAGCCCATCACAACCTGATTTACAGTCATATCTCCTAGTGTACCATGTTCCTGTTGTCTTATCATAGCAGTTTTCACACGCCGTATCTGCAGTTGTTATTCTGTCACTGAGTCTCTCACGTTTCTTTGGTGAACAAATATTTCACTGTGTGCCACTGATTTCATTAGTTTTCTTAGCTATATCAGGCACAATAATTTCATTGTATATAAAGCTTGCTCTGCAGATGTTCTTGTATATATTATTTCCTTCTTCTTTTCTGTCATCTTTCCTCTTTATCCATACTGTTCTTTTATATAGATGCTTCTCTTTTATATGTAGTTTTCCCATATTGAAATCAGTCCTGAAGATCACACAGAGGCTTCCAGCTTTCTGTTCATATTCTCTTTAAGCAACACTTGCATTCATTGTGCTCATTTCTGTACGTTTTACAACTTCATGTCAAAGCTTTCAATGGCTAAGCTTTCCTCCTTACAACAAACTTGAACACCATGATCTCTATACTTAGCTGTTCCTTTTTTAGAAACACAAAAGGCAACAGAAAATCAATGTACAACAGAAAATCATACTTTAGTCAAGACTACAGTTTTAGAAATTATGATCTTATGCACTGAAGATGAATTTGAAATTTTCAGTTTTTTGTTGCTGTTTCCAGAAATTTCTTATTCCCTGCCAGTATCAATGAGTGAGAATATGCTCTAAACTGCTTTTATAAATCATTCTCTATTAAAAATAATTCTTCCTGCCCTCTCCTTCAAAAAACTTCCAAACCTTTTCGCTTCTTTGATTTACAATCAATACTTGTTGCAACATTATTGAAAGGAAGCAAACTACAGGGCCAGATGACAAATTAACAGCTGGATGCAGGAGGAATACTGTTAAAACATCTTTACTGATAAAAATAGTGCAGGTTATACTGTTCCTCTAAGGAAATGCTCTAGAGGTAACCAAGGTGTGCAAAACAATTACTTTCTTTGGTATCAAACTACCTGACAAAACCAATTTTTTCCTGTGCTCAAGATGATATCTTTCAGTGAGCAGGGTTCGTGTTTACTGCATTTAAATTATATGTACCAAACTTTTAGTCTAGATGATGTTAAATATCCCCAGATGTACAAGTTTCTAGCATGCAATATTAATTTTTTAGCAGTTACCATTTACCCACAGGTTACAGAATTATTCTTGCTCATCTCCTGTAGCACTGATAGTTAAATATATAATTTAGAACTGATGATTTTTTCATTTCTGGAGTCGTCAGTGCAAGAAAGACTTGGGCCATTTAGAGCAGGTCCAGAAGAGGACCACAGCAATGGTCAGCGGGCTGTAACACCTCTCCCACGAAGAAAGGTTAAGAGTTGCGGTTGTTCAGCCTGGATGAAAGAAGGCTCTGGGGAGACCTCTTTGCAGGCTTTCAATATCTAAAAGGGGCTTATAAGAAAAAAAAAGAGAAACTTTCAACCAAAGCTGTAATGACAGGATGTAGCAGGTTCCACCATTCTGGCAAGGATCTGAGGAAGATTAGGGCCTGCTAAAAATCTGAAAGAGATTGTGATGGACCAAGCACCCAAGAAATACCTGTCTTGCCAAAGACACAAAAGACTAGGTCTTCCCAGCCATTTAAACCCCCACTCTCCCATCTGCCTCCAACCCCCATGTCACTGGAGTGGAGATGGTAGAGACTTGTTGCCAAGTACACATCCCAGAAGACCTGAGGTCCCAGTCAATTAGAAGGATCACAGATTAGACGTGACTGTGGTATAAATGAGGTCTCAACAGAATGCAAATTTGAGTGGTTCTCCTCAGAGCTGCAGGCCTGCAATGAGGACTCTACCACTGGAATTGGGACACTGCCCATGGAAACTTCCTGAGATTTGGTGTCCTTTTGGTGAGTGGTTATTTCTTCTGGGTATACCCTCAGGTGAGACCTCACCCCTTTGAGTGAGGGATTCTATCGTCTGTGTACCCCTGACAGAGAGAGATTTCCTTTTGTGAGTGAGTGACTGTGTACCTTTTGGCTCATACTTTTAGAGGATTGTTCATTAAACTTAGGAATTCCCAAGGCAATTGTGCAGTAATTTTCCCAACTGACATCCAAAATTGTGATTCACTTTATTTATTAGCGTGTTAAGTAGATTTTGGCTAGAATGAACCTTCATTTTGGTCCTTGTTTTCTGAGCGCTTCTGTGACACTAGACAAAAGGCAATGGTTTTGAACTGAAAGAGCATAGATTTCAATTGGAAATAAAGAAGACATATTTTGTAATGAAGGAGTTGAGACACTGGAACAGGTTGCCTAGAAAAGTTGTGTATGTCCCATCATTGGAAGTGTTCAAGATCAGGTTCAATAGTGCTTTAAGCAGTGCCATCTAGGGGAAGATGTCCTTGTCCTGGCAAAGGAATTGGACTTGATGATCTCTAAGGGTCTATTATTATTATTATTATTATTATTATTATTATTATTATTATTATTATTATTATTATTATATTGCCCATTGCACAATTAAAAGATGAATTTACAATTTTAAAAAATACTATCTTCTTTTGTTATCACTCTTAATAATAAAACTTTCCATCAGTTTCAGGGGATCATTGAGAAACAAAAGGCCACTTCCTTTGCAAAGAGAACGTTGAAAGTGTTCATCTTAAATAGAACTTAGAAATGATAAACACATCCTTTTAATTTGTTTGACGAGTGAAAAAAATACCAGACTGACATTTGTCATCTTTCACACTTCCTGCTTCATGTCCTGAGTCTACATTTGTCGTACTTAGTGTTGTGAGACAAAACTCATCCCAGCTTATTTGTCTCTGAGTGGGTGTCCGTTTCTTTAATGGTTGCCAATACAGTGGTCTTCAGATCTTTCCAGGAATATTTTGTGGCTCAGCTGAACAGAATACTTGCCCAAAATTGCCAATGTGTCCTTGACTAGTGAAACTTTTGGGTTTTTTTTTTTTCTGGAAGGAATAACAGCAATGGTACAAATAAATCTGATTTCATTATGATGATTGTTGCAAAAGCCTTCACAANATTGGAAGTGTTCAAGATCAGGTTCAATAGTGCTTTAAGCAGTGCCATCTAGGGGAAGATGTCCTTGTCCTGGCAAAGGAATTGGACTTGATGATCTCTAAGGGTCTATTATTATTATTATTATTATTATTATTATTATTATTATTATTATATTGCCCATTGCACAATTAAAAGATGAATTTACAATTTTAAAAAATACTATCTTCTTTTGTTATCACTCTTAATAATAAAACTTTCCATCAGTTTCAGGGGATCATTGAGAAACAAAAGGCCACTTCCTTTGCAAAGAGAACGTTGAAAGTGTTCATCTTAAATAGAACTTAGAAATGATAAACACATCCTTTTAATTTGTTTGACGAGTGAAAAAAATACCAGACTGACATTTGTCATCTTTCACACTTCCTGCTTCATGTCCTGAGTCTACATTTGTCGTACTTAGTGTTGTGAGACAAAACTCATCCCAGCTTATTTGTCTCTGAGTGGGTGTCCGTTTCTTTAATGGTTGCCAATACAGTGGTCTTCAGATCTTTCCAGGAATATTTTGTGGCTCAGCTGAACAGAATACTTGCCCAAAATTGCCAATGTGTCCTTGACTAGTGAAACTTTTGGGTTTTTTTTTTTTCTGGAAGGAATAACAGCAATGGTACAAATAAATCTGATTTCATTATGATGATTGTTGCAAAAGCCTTCACAATGTTTTTTCTTATTTTATTTTTTTTTTTGTCTCCTGCAGATTTTTTCCATGGCAAATAGCTTAAAATGTGTTATGGTTTTATTTTTTTCTTTATTTCAGTGTGAAATACTGTTAGTAACAGCTCAGTAAATTTTTAGGCCTAGAGAGGAGACACAAGGACATACGCTTTCTGAGCAGTGTCTTCTCTCCTGGGTCATTCCAACAAATTATCTTCCCAGCAAGATGGCAGCATCACAACAACTTTGAGGTGAGCTCCATGATAATGTCTGTTGGTAGGAAATTTTCAGGGTGTTTTTACATTTCGTCAGAGTATGGATACGAGGGGGGGGGTTGTAAATTGTGGTTCACAGACAACTGAGCATTACACATGATAACATGTGGTAAATATATTTATATATCAGAGAATACTTCTCCTACTTAAAAGGGGATAATGCACAATGGCATATTCTTTCTAACATGGGTTTTTTTATTAGCTATATATGTACCAATCTGCACCTTTCCAAAACCCAAACACAACTATTTAAGAGCTAAAAACAATTAGAAAGAGGTAACAACTGCAGCAGTTGTCATGCAACTGGGCTTCCCATGATTGCTCACACTTAGTAAACTTGCTTAGGACACTACTCTGTTCTTTTTTGGTCCATTTGTTCTCAGTAAAGTGTCAAAACCCAAACATTCTGCATGCAAACACAAGAAAACAAAAGTTATAATAGTAAAGGCATAACAAGCATATTGCTTTATCCTACACAAAGTACTTCTATAATTTGTCCTGTATTGTCTGCTCTCTCTCCCACTACATGACTGGTCTCTGTACTTGCTTGTCTTCCATTAGAGTCGCATTCCTCTACCACATTCAAGCTTCACTATAATCTGCTCTGAATTTTTGGGCTCCACCATTTTACTAGTTGTAGGGAGGGTTGGGAACAGAAGTAGCAAAATGTGGCTCTTTAATCCTTTCTATGCTACTGCTGTGTCTCAGCAGTTGCGCTCACCTTACAGACGGAGAAGGGCAGTGAGAGCACAGAAAACAACATGCCCGTTCTAAACACTGTATTTATTTTCTCAGTTTTTTTCCCTTAAATGAGTTTATTGAGTGAAATGTTTGGAATTCGATAAGGAATTTTCTTTATTTTTAGGCTCTGAGGGCAGTGTAGTGTTGGAGTGTTGAGGACAAATCCAAAAAATTGTCCATGAAAATCCTTTTCACTCTCAGATATGTTTACTTTACTTGAATTTGACACTTATCTGGCACAGCAAAAAGCATCAGATATACTGAATCAAAAGTCAAGCAGCAGGCTAAGTGGCCCTAAAGTTTCTTCCTCCCTGCCTTTTCCTCTTGGTAGACTTGCGTTGCTAAACATTTCAAAGCTGTCAGTGAGAGCTGGAAGCTGAAATGTTTGTGTCCATATACAATGCAATTGGGATAGACTTTAAAAAATAATTCTCACTGCCATAAGTAATTTTGCGTTTAAAGGGAAGAAAACAAGTAGAAACGCACTCGGGCAAAGACATAGGAGAAGGGTGGCTCAGAAAGAAAACAGGAGAAAACATGACAAAATGCTCTGAAGCAAGCACTGAAGAACTATGTGGGAAACAAGCCTGTAATTCTTGTACTTGTTGATAGACAGATACAGTATTGGAGCTACATAAGGAGGCAATCCATATTTATCCCAGATAGAAGGAGATAAAGGTTTTTGATCTGAAGAGGTAACGCCCAAGTCCTACTGAACTCTATACAGTCCTAGTTCAACTGTACCCCTTTTATGTTTTACAGTTAAACAATACAAAATATGAGTTGACAGGTTTTAGCAGTCACAGCTTTGGTGCTGTGGAAGGACTGAGTAATTCTACCGCAGAAACAAAAGCTTATTGCTCAGGACGTTGCACAAGCACCACAAAAAAATGCAAAAAATGCAATCTCATCTTAAAGAAATTACAATATGAGAATAAGGTGGCTGCACACGGGCAGACTGAAGAACATAAGAAAATAATTAATAATACTAATGAAATCACCCATCATGGTGCCAGTGCATGTTTAACCTTCAGGCATAAGGTTATTACACACAACAAATAGAATGTTTATCTTCCTGCACATGAGAGAGATAGTACCATTTCCATGTATTCAATTACAATTATCAATTTCTTTTCTTTTCTCTTCTCTTCTCTTCTCTTCTCTTCTCTTCTCTTCTCTTCTCTTCTCTTCTCTTCTCTTCTCTTCTCTTCTCTTCTCTTCTCTTCTCTTCTCTTCTCTTCTCTTCTCTTCTCTTCTCTTCTCTTCTATTCTATTCCATTCCATTCTATGTTTATAGTATCCAAAGGTTTCCCACAGTGTTTTAAATTATATGACTAACGACTCTCAACTGTTGATTTTTCTCTCAACCAACCCAAGAAAGAAGCACCTGAACTGATGTGCCTTATTTCGCTTTGCATTTTCCTTTTCTTCAGAAGTGTGTTGCTAGGTATTGTTAAAGAAAGCACTCAGAGTGAGAAGTGGTGACACTTATGACAGTTCCAACTTTCTGAAGTGAATTACTGTGCAGCCTTAGACTGCCCCCTGAAAATATCCCATTTTTCTCTCATTTGCTTTCCTGTACCTGCAGAGAGCTCTCTTCTGCCAAGGAACTGAAATTGTCAACAGAATTCCTCATCTCAGAGATTTAGGTGATTTTTTTTTCCTAAGTATTGTAAGCCAAGCACTGGAATACCTTGAAGAGAACATGCAAGATCTTGGATTTCATTCATTTTCTAACAACAGCCACTGTACAGCAAAGAGTTGCCTGTATGGCTGTGGCCACATTTAGAATTTTGTATTGTAATTCTTGTGCTCTGGCTGGCCAAATTGCCATGGAACTGCTGAGAGGTGAGGAAAACGTGAAAACCCATCATCTATAAGGATGTGGCATGGTCTTTTACTTGGAACTGATACTATCTGTAGCTGAATTTATGTGGGTAAGAGGAATCAAATCATAACAAAACTTACTGGTATTATGAACTTCCAAAATTGCAAAATATCATTTTAAATAAAGAAAACATTAAATATAAAATTAATTTCCCCCTCCTTCTACTTTTTAAGATTTTAGGGTTTCTTTGTTATCAATAGTAGCAGAAATAATTCTGTTACTCATTTGCTGTTATAGCTTCCATTTCCACAAGTCTATGAGGGTCAGAAATATACCTATTTATATGTATTAAATATATATATATACAGATATTAAAACACAGATACATATATACCCTTTTGTGTGCACTGTGTGGGGGAAAGATATATCTAGCAAGTAAAGACTGAAGCAGGCATAGTGATCAGCTGCATGGATGGGTCTGAAACCTCTGGCTCCAAGTCCTTGCTTATGTGATTCAGGCTGAGGTACAGCGAAATAGAACTTAAATGCACATTTTTGACAAAATCTTGTCTGGCTCAGAAAGTTTCTTGGTTTTCAGATGCGAAATGAAACCAAAAATGAGACCTGAAAAAAGGCAGTGAAACAGCTTCTCTTTCCCATTAGATCTGCTGCAAAATAAACGCACAAGAAAAATAAAAATGTAGCTATGACAAAGCTTAAGATAAGAAAGAGTTTTGTAGATTACAAAATCTGCAATTTCTCCTGTTTCCATCATCCTGAACAAGAGGAGTTTAGGACATTTAAACCACTATTTATTCTTCTGAATTAAAGTGAAGTTGGTTCATCATTGGCTACTGATTTACACCACACTGATGTAAATTACTAGACTGTGTAGATGATCACCAAAGCAGAATTGTTACTGCTTTTTTATAACTTTATAATTCCAGTAGTCTAAATTTTGTCGTAAGAGTAGTCACTTCTAGGTAGCTTTGGTTTTGGCTGATTGCTTTTGACACGCTTTGGCTTTCTTCATGCTCACCATCACATTTGGAAATCTCAGTCCGTCCGAATGATTACTGAAGTACATTAATCACTTTTAGGAAAATCTAAACCTCTTACATTTTTCCAAATGCAGAAGTTAAAATAGATGAGATGAGAATATAAACTTCAGGCAGAGTATTTTAATATTTTTCCCTTGAGCTTGTAATTCAGGATCATTTTCTAAAGATTTTAGTTTTTTCTTATCTGTCTCCCTTAAATGGGGACAAAGATATATGTTAGTTCAAATTATTATTCCATGTATTTTGCCAGAATTTTAATTTTTTTATTGAAAAAGAGATGAAAAAAGCTTTTGAACCCTGACAGTGTTTCTGGTGTGCCCTTTTGGTTTTTTTTCTGGGAGAGACCACCCCCAGAGATCAGTTGTCCATCGCTTTTCTGCTCTGAAATTGGAAAACAATAAAAGGACTATAATATGGTAATTCTGGGTCACATTTGCATTCTTACTGGGAGTAAAACTAGAAAACCAGGTCTATTTTACATCCAGCCACGAAAAAATTTAGTAGGAAGGAGAAAGTTTACTATAGAACCCACCTACTTAGGTCTTTCCAAAGAAGTACCTTACTTTATCTCCAGATTTGCAGATAGAGTTGGGGAACTGAGGAGGGATTCAGTGAACAGAACATAGTTTGATAGGCTGAAAGGGAAGAAATCTATCCCCATTTTCACCCCTGCATTTGGACAGCATTTTCAAAATTTTCAGTCTGTGAACCTCTAAACATTTTGAAGTAAGTTCTAAACATACATTTAGAAGTATTCAAGCGTATTTCCCAATGCTGGACTTTGCAGCATCTTTACTTAATGTCTACTTTTCTAGCTTTGCCATTACCAAGCTCTCAGAGAGAGCTGCACAGGTATTCATAAGCCAAACCTGCCTGCTCATCATCATCATAATCTCCCTTTCCATGCCCTGCATCATTTCATAGAAGAAGTCCCTGAACAGCTTCACTTGATCAACCCAACACATTTTCATTACAAAGAACAGTCTGGTGACTGGCAGCTTGCTCTGAAGTGCAGGTAAACCAAGTCCCACATAAAAATGTCAGAAGACGTTAAGTTTAATTCTGCTCTTTGACCCAGCACTCATCTTCCAGACAAGTTTTATAGTGAGTGTTTTAAATTAGTTTGGTTCTAATGATACTTTATATGGTCAATTAACACATCTCTTAAAAAAATGTCAAACATGCTAACATGAGATGATTTGCACCAGCTGTCCTCTGCCTGGGAGAAGCAGATTTTTAACCAGCTCGTTTCTAGCCAAGTATTTCCAGTATTCTGCTGTGTCTTCCTGATATTTATGAAAGGAGATATTATATTGTCATGGCATTTAAGATACATAAAAGAATAAAAAGAGGCTTGGTACCAACTTTAGATAAGGTAATCATCAGTGCTTCAACTGAAAAAAACCCAACAACAACCCACTAAAACCAGCCTACAGGTCAGAAAATAAAATGAACAGCTTACAGGAGAACATGTCTCATGAGGGGAAGTGAAAGTAAAGTTTTCAATTTTCAGTCAAGACTAGTGAAGATCACCCCTCATTATAGAGCATCAGATGTTGACATCTGGATGCTAACTAACACACTGACCCACCACCTGCCATATTTTCTTGCCTGGCTTCTCCACAAGGAATGGGGAACCAGGAGCCAAGTGTAATAGCAAGATGGATGAGAACATTGACCTCACTGACATGGAGCCAGGGTGTGGGGCAACAAGTCAGAGTCAGGATCAGATCTGAAGACAGTGGTCAGGGTCACACAGACCAGGAATTGCCCAGCAGGTCTGTAGCCTCAATACGGGTCAGGTCAAGCCATAAAGCCCAGACAAGAGGTCCAGATGAGGGATGGGGAGGCAGAAGACCAGCCATAGACATAAATGTGGCACAGTCAGCAACCTCTAGTTAGTTAAAGGGTCAGCTTAAAATTAGCTCTGACAAGCCCTCACTGCAGCTTGCCTCACAATTCTCAGCTTGCCTGACCTTCTCAGGACAGAATCCTTGGCCTCAGTCAGCTCCTTAACTCAACTACCTAAACTCTTGGGAGGCTGAAGCCTTCTCAGCAACCTGACAGTAAAACAATGATTTGGCAACCAGGCCAAAAATAAAAATTAATAATTTGATATTTCTGAGGCATTTCATAGATTTTACAAGTCTATTTCTCTCTCTGTCATGTAATTTTCATTTCATTATCAGACTGTATGAAATGCTTTGCTTCCAAAGTAATACATGAAGCCATTCAGTTCAGAACTATTATAATGGATTTACAAGAATTATAGCTGACCACACCTTATTTCACACAGCAACTGAAAAGATGTTTATTACCATCCTAAGATGCAGCCCTGTACTGTCACAGAATGAACCATAAAAGATCTGATTGTGAATCTCTCTTTATCTGCTATGTAGTGCTCACCTGCTATGGAAGTGGCCATAACAATGAGATAATAATTTTTCAGGACAAGGGGTTTCCTTTACTTGAAATTCATGTATTCAGATAGGTATTATTTGTGTTAGAACCCAGGTAACTTATGTGCTAAAAGAATGCAAAGACCACCTTAGAGTGATCCAGAATAAATCTCACAGTCTCACCTTTTGAAACGATTTGATTCAAGATGGGATATTAAGTATGCCTTGATCTTAAAGATGATAATTTTATAGCCTAGCAGTTAGGAAGCCTGCACTTCTCTTGAACTACTGGGATACATTTCATCAGATGAATAGTATTGCTTAGCAATAACTAAAATATCCCCGTGTTATCCAAAGCCGGTTTGGTTTCAAATACATACGAAGAAAATTAACTATCCCAGCCAAAACCAGTGCAGATTATTTACACTCCATGAGACAGATTTATGTCCTGTTTCTTAACTTGATGCAAATAATCACATTGCCCTGAGGACAGTGCTGTAACAAGGAAAGAATAAAAAGGGAGAGCATTCATTTCCCTCTACTGGCACAAGTAGTCCTAGACTTTTTTTCAAAATCTTAATATCCAGAGAGAATCAGTCACTGAAAGAACACAGTGGATTGCATTACAAACCATATGATTTTTTGCGTTTAAACCTTGAAAATACAAACGCCCATTATTTAAGCTGCCCGTATATTCAGAGGTTGACATAAGAGCTAAAGAGCAACCATTGGGTTGTGATTTCTTACTTAAAAAAAATACAGAAAATGCTTTTACTATCTGTCTACTAATGATTTGTATTGCAGTGCATTTAGCCACCAGGCTCCAGTACTCAAGGCATTGGATGAACTCAGGCAGAATTCCAGAATTAGTAGACAAGGAGTGAGAGGCAACTAAATTTGCTCGAGCGTACAAAACAAAACAGTGTTATGTTAAGACAGCATAGTATATTCCAAGCACTATTTCTGTGACTTATGCATTGAACTACATTAAGATTTTTTCTTTTATTCATACCAAAGTCACTAATAAAATCAGTACCCTGTGAAATGAAATGTTTCTTCATCTTCCAACATAGCTATTAAACAAAACAAACACAACCCCCTTAAAAAAAAGAAACAGAATAATAGATGATACTTATTGTCTTTCATGATGCTCTGATTTCTGCTAATGGCAATTAATATCATAAATTTAAGTTCCTTAATCACTTGGGAGGGTCAGGTTTTTTTCCTGAGTGTTCCTGGATGTATATGAACATGTGTGTCTGTGTGTATATCTGTTTGTTTGGGTGCAAAACCCTGCAAAAGCAAAGTATTTGCCATGTGTATCTACAATAGTTCACAGCATTTGCAAAGGTTTCTGATACTGCGCCATTGCAGGAGATTGTATGTACAATAAAGTAAACAAGAGATTAATCCTACCTGTTATTAACAGCCTATCTCTTAAGAATTACTGCCTGGCTATAAAATGGTTCACCCGTGAAACAGGTAAATTTAATAGGATCAGTTTCCTTCAGTGATATTCTGTTCAATGTAAAACTTCATCCAGAGCAAAAGAGGTTCTAAATTCAGGCTTAGGGATAGAAAGCTAAGACTCTTTATCAGTAGTGTTCAGCATGGCTATACAGTGCTGTTGAAGCCAATTATTAGACAGTGTTTCCATGTCAATGTAAGCTGGGAAAAGTTAACGTACTTGGGAAAGTGAAAAAAATATCTGATTCAATTCTCTGCAGGAATACCCAGTGACTCGATATCATACAGCTTTCACACTACAACTGTAATAATTATCTTAAAAAAGGGAAGGAGACATCCACTTGTTAAAGTGAGGGAAATCTTCTCAAATTGTCACTAGGGGCTCTCAAACTTCCTGTTTTCCCACAGTAGTAGGTACTGTGGTGGATTAGCCTTGGCCAGCTGCCAAATGCCCACCCAGCCGCTCCCTCCTGCCCTCAGCAGTACAGAGGAAGAAAGCAGGATCGCGAAGCTCATGGGTTGAGAAAAAACACAGGTAGCTTGCTTAATACTTCTTCTAATATGAATGTGCAAAAGACTCAAATTGATAAAAAGTAACTTAATTCACTGCCAATTAAAATATATTTTGGTAGAGAGAAACTAACAAACAACATCAACAATGCCATGTTTCTATGATTATAATCTTGGAGGCAAACTTCTGTTTTGTAATGAAGGTATATTCTATTGCACAGAGTTTATCCTGAGCCAAGAATGGCTTTAAGCCATAGTTATGGACCCAAGCACCTCAGCTGTGTTGAAAATTGTCTTCAGTATAGATCACTTCTCTTACACTGTCTTACTTAACCACTAAGACTTAAAAAGAAGACCTGTACACAGCTCTCTGTGGCCTTCTCGAAGCTAAGCAAAGGGTGATTCCTCTAATACTTTTCAAAATTTGCTTCAGCTTTGACCTTTATTACTCCTTGGTTTATACCTTTGGTGTCACCCTTGAGCCTTGTCTGATGTAAACAACTAATGTTTAAAATGCTATCAGAATATCAGGGCTCTGAGCATGCAAGCAGTAATAAACTGCAACAACAAAAGGCTGATCCACTAAAATTTCAGTAAAAAAGTGCAAAGAAAACTATCATATGGTTAAATAAAGCATATGTTTAAATGTGTCTTATAAAACGTGGCCTAAGAAATGCAAACACAAAAGATCAGAATTTCCTGAGCCCTGTCATAGACTTTCTACTTTATTTTGATCTCCTCAGTCCTACAATATTCATCTAATAATTTCCTACTTCATCCCCTTAGGTATAGAAACATTTTCCCTTTTATTTTCTCTCCTTAGTGTGACTTTGGCGTTGTCTTAGTGAATATTTACAGGATAGCTAGCACAGCGGGACCTCATCCTTGACGGATGGATTTTCTATTAACAAAAAAGAGAGAAAGAACAAAAAAGATATCACAAAAAGTCATAGATGGAAATCCTCCTTGATTTGTACAGAGTATATGAGGCTACCACATAGATATTATATACGCTCATACATAGATAGAAAAAATGATTGAAAAGTGGTTTGGAATAAGGAGATAGCTATGCTGATTTTTACAAACAGCTGTCAACCTCCTTGACTGCTCGTACTGTACCAGGATAGCTTGTGATGCTTTTGCAGGCTCTGAGCTGTCATTCAGGTGGAGACCGGGTGAAGATGTTGGTGCCTTAGGAACAGATTCATATTATTACTGTGATGCGGATGTGACCGTTCCCTTGCTCTCTCTGATGATGTTGCAGATATTGCAGTGACACGCATTATCTTCCTAGCTGCCAGCATATCTCAAGAGATTGAGGAGGAGGAGAAAAAGTCCAACCCCAGACACAGCATTTTATCTAGAAATGGAAGCTTTATTTGCTTTATTCTCAGCCAAATAAGCCATCAACGTGACTTTCACAGGAAATATCTTTTGTTCTGGTAGGCACTTATTTGTAGAACCAATGTGGTAGCAATTAAAGGTTAGATTTTGCTCTTATTCTTACAATGCAAAATGCTTTATTCAGCATTCAGTCCCACTAGGCTAAAGAGCACCGCAAGAAAATGTCCTTCTGTAGAGGGAAAAAAGCAAGATGTGTCACCCAAGGCATACCCTAAGGAAATCAATTTGCTTCATAGGGCCTGAAAGACCTGTCACTGGGAGCAGGTCTGTTGTGCTTTGCCTGCTATAATAGGGAGCTCTTCCAATATGGCTTGAGATCTCTACTCCTGCTAAACAAAAATTGTAGGAGTAGAAACAACGTAATTGTGTTAATGCAGTTCTGTGCACAGAACAGGCCTTTTGGGGAGGTTTAGGCTGATATTAGGAAGAAGTTCTTTACTGAGAGGGTGATTGGCCATTGGAATGCGCTGCGGGGGAGGGGATGGAGTCACCGTCCCTGGAGGTGTTCAAAGAGAATTTAAATGAGGCTCTTAGTGCCATGGTGTAGTTGACAAGTAGGAGTAGGTGTAGGTGTTGGGTCATAGGTTGGACTCGAAGATCTCAGAGGTCTTTTCCAACCTTACGATACTGTGATACTGTGTGTGAAGTGTTTTGTGAACCCTTCTTCTGTGACCCTTGCCCTGCCAGTTTGTTTGGTGGGTCTTGGGGTTGGATTAGCTCTGTGAAGGCCTGTTTGGGGACTGTCTCATGATCTCTAGTATAGAGACATGTCTAAAAGGTGCATGGAATGGCAAAACTCACAAGGTTGGCTTCATCATCGTGGCTATAAAATAGAGAAGAAAATATACAAATAAGTGAAAACTGCCTTTGTGTTTGGGTGTCAAGCATTGGAACAGCTTGCCAAGGGAGGTGGTCAAGTCACCATCCCTGGAGGTACTTAAAAGATCTGGCACTTAGGGACATGGTTTAGTGGTGAACTTTGCAGTGTTAGGTTTATGTAGGACTTGATGATCTTAAAGATCTTTTCCAAGCTAAATGATGCTGTGATGCTGCATCTAAGTCTTTGGAGTGATTTAGCTTTCCATTTTTCGTGGCTGAAAACACATGCTAAAGAAATCACTAGAAAGGGAAATGGGAATTTCATCAATCAGCACAAATCCAGAAATTAGCTTTTTGCAAATAAATGAATACATGAACAACCAAGTTTACTGAGAACTTTACAAATTTATAGTATTTTTCAGTTACCACAAATGTGCTAAAATGCCATGATCTGGGAATATAATCTGAGTTAATGATTCTCTCCAGTGCTCCTGGCATACTGAGAGGAAGGATTAAAATCTTTCTCCATTTTTGCTTTTGTAGTCTCTCTTTCTAGTGACCCTTATATTTCCTTACTCACTGCTTCCTCTCTGTCCTTTCTAAATGATGTAACAGTCCTTGCAGTAATGTTATAAAAACAACAAATACTAAACCAAACAAACAAAAAAATCCCAATAAACCCCAAAGCAACCAATCCACAAAAAACGCCCTCAGAGCCAAACAAAATGCCTTTCTTCTCTTTATTTTTGCCTGGATGAGACAACCTTAGAGCTCTATGCTGGAGAACATACTAATAAGTAGGTGTAAATCTAAAAATAAGGCTGATTACAGACAGTGTGTTTTTCTGTTCCTTTGCCGACCTAACAGAAAGATTATACTGTTACCATCCTATGAAATAATATAACCTGCTTTTGTGCACATCAGAAAGTTGAGAAATGAGTGTTGAAAAGCACATTGTGCTTTTAATTTATGGATATATACGCTATTATTTCAAACTAAATATCGTCCTTTATGACTTTTAAACATTCACACTATTTCAGCTTGGCTTCCAATGACTGTGAAGTGGGTGACATTATTTTCATTGCTGCTCCACATCATTAGAGAAAACAAAATCTTTCAGCAGCTCTGTTTTCTGGCTTTCTCTGTTTTATGGTCCTTGTGTGCATTTATAATGAAAGCAGCAGGGAATTCTTCACTTGCTACGGAAATAAAGAACAGACAGAAAAACAAACAAAAATGAGATTGCAAGAGAAAGTCAAAAACCCCCTGTGTGATTGCTTAAAGAGGTGTAAATATAGTTTTCCCCTAACAAACTAATGATAATTCACAGCTTGTTCTCTGACAAACTCGGTCTACGCATGTTCTGAGCTATAGGTCCATATGATCTCCAGTCTGTTGAATTTCCTACCCATCGTTAGTGATAATGAAATATGATTTTTAGGGAAAGTACTATGTTTGCTTTTCTGCATGCAGTCATTATAAACAACCATGACATCCTTGTGCTGCTAAAAGTTCTGGGAATCTGCCATTGCACAGCAAAGTTTTGTACTTTTTGGAGATTTAGAGATTTCATGGATGTAAGAATGGTCATCTAATTGGTACTGCCTCTACAAACAAGAAGTTGAATAAACTGGACTCTAAGATACTATTCAGAAAAGTCTTTTAGCCCAGGCTAAAGCTCACTGAATTTTATTCATCTGAGACATGGATTTCTAATATATGGACTCCTTCTGTTGCCTAAAGAGAGTGATGTATAACTTCAGAAAGCCAACCAATATTGGATGCTCATTTTAGAACAGGATAAATTACCCACTGTAGTCTGCTGTGACAAGAGCTTAAATAGGAATTTAGTTTTCAGATGGCCAGAATCACCTGAGATGAAATCTGCTCATCATCATCTCTCATTAAGAGCTATCAGCTGTTCCTTTAAAAGAATATAACTTATTCACTTAAAATTAGTTGCTAAAGTCAGCTGTGGTATAGAGATCTGTCTTGACATTTTCTTACTCACTTAAATGATAGCAAGTCTGTTCATATTAAAGTGACATCCTACTTATAGGTCTCAATTGAGATTTTTTTCACAACAAAAGGACACTAGAGAAGACACTGAAAGTCAGAAAATGTGCCAGGGTTTTTGTGATTTGATCTAAGTATTAATAATCCACAGTGCCGAAAATACATCTCAAACTAATAATTCAAATGTATTTCATTTTCTGTTCTTTGTCATGTCTTCCTCCGTTGGACATAGAATTCTTCAAATTTTAATCAGAGCAGTGTGCCTCAATCCTTTGCAGAATTTTGAATTACTGTGAAAAACAGCACCGTCTCCCCTCCAATCATTTGTTTCTCCCCTGAAATGCTAACCATACCATTTATGTTAAAAGTTAAAAATGCAAAAAGTTTATGTTCCCTTGTTTTGATAATAATGATGATTGTCAGGATTTGGGTGCTTTACTTGGTTTGGTTTGCTTTGGGTTTTTTCAGTGTTTTCTTTTGCTTTGACTAGTGTAAGCATTATTTAGGCCTATACGATACTTCCAACAGATTTTTTCCAGGGGGTTGGTCTATACAATAAAAGAAGATTTAGAGTTGCCTTGTGTAATTATATATCCTTAAGGTATTTATAAAATCTTCTACTCCATCCTGTCCAGTTGAACAGCAAATCAAAAGAATTTTGCTCATTCATAAAACCTCCATAGAGCCAGAGAGCTGGAAGTAAGGGGGCTGTTACTTGTAAGTAACTGGAAAATTGATACATCAGTGACTGGTTTTATGCATGCATTTTTGTGCCTTTACATGAGTGTGAGTGTTCTGAATGTGTGCGCGTTTAGGTTTCTTGAGAGGAAAATTTGGAGAAAATTAAAGAAAATCACAGCTGTGCCAACATATTCTGCAACAATTGTAACAGAACCCATCTCATTGAAGGATAAGTAGCGACATCTGTAGTAATGATTGTAGATTAAATGGATACTGCGAAATATCCAGTGTTGAAGCAGCTGCAATCCATGCTGAGGTACTTTGCCTATTATGTAAAAACATCGAGATAATCTTCCCCCAGGTGTTAGACAGCAGTAACCATAAGGTGATAACAAAAGGCACAAATAGATTTTTGTCTTTTCTCACTCAATACTGACAATAAAAATAGACAAGATCTGAGACATCCATTATTCATTCCACTCCATCACAAAATCTTCGTTTCACCTCGTAACACCTCCTGTAAAACCATTTAAGGTTCGTCCACTAAAAGTTAAAACTCCCCAACACAAATCTTTCAGGTAAATTGTGACATTGGTCTACAGATGTGTTCTGTGTTACAGGAACAGGGAGTTTATGAGTCCAGGTAGCAGATGGAAAACAAGGCAAAAAGCAAGAACTCCAAGTTTAACAACAGTCTTCCTGTATTCATTAGCTCTTCTGTTAATGTCCCATGCACTAAAATTAGGAGATGCTACTAAATGTTCCCTTTTTTTTTTCTATTTGTGAATAGATCTTGAAGAGAAAGTTTCCAATTTGCCATTGAGGCAATATTTTTACTTTCTAGCCACTCAGTGAAAAAAAAAAGGAAAATACTGATAGCTTGAATATCTCTGCCCAAAATGATGATTATCAATTGACAATTATCATTTACTGGATACCGATATCAATAAGTGTTTACATGTAGTCTAAAGTATTATGCATATGTTTGTCTTGGAAATGTGATTCTGTAGAAAATTTCTACCTTGTTTTTCATAGGCTTGGCCTACAGCCATTTTATTATCTTTTCTCATCACGTTCCATCCTGCCAGCTGAATCATCATCTTAGTTAATCTCAGTCTACAGCTGTAAATGAAGGAATTACTTCCAAGAGAATGTGATTAGTCATTTCCTACTCTTAATCCTGTAACATCTCAAGGTTAAAGTTGCACATTGTTCCAGTGTAGAATTATTCTTGTGTTTTGTCTGTCACAATGTGCTTACCACTGTTCACCAGTGACAAAGTAAGAATAAAAAAGGATACATGGTTTCATAGCTGAAACTACTTTGAAGATCTCAAACAGATCACCATTACTTAAAATCAAAATGTTTTGTGAAAAAAAAAATCAAACAAAACAAGTCTAGAGAATTTTAAGAAACCTAAAGACCAATAAAAAACCCCCAAACAAACCAACAACAAAAAACTTAAGTGACAAAGAGACTTAAGAGGACTTNCTGCCTGAAGGGAGGCTGTAGTGAGGCAGGAGTGGGGCTCTTCTCTCAGGTGACCGGTGACAGAACGAGAGGACACGGTCTCAAGCTTCGCCAGGGGAGGTTTAGGCTTGACATTAGGAAGAAGTTCTTCACTGAGAGGGTGATTGGCCATTGGAATGCTCTGCCTAGGGAGGTGGTGGAGTCACCATCCCTGGAGGTGTTCAAAGAGAATTTGGATGAGGCTCTTAGTGCCATGGTGTAGTTGACAAGTAGGAGTAGGTGTAGGTGTTGGGTCATAGGTTGGACTCGAAGATCTCAAAGGTCTTTTCCAACCTTATGATACTGTGATACTGTGATACCTAAAATTTAAGCAGCATTCCTCATTTACAAAGGTTTAATTAATACTCAAGTGAAACGAGACACATTTTTCAGGTCCCAAAATCTGGTTGTCATAACAACTTGACACAGTTCTAATAATCCAAGTTTTATTACACCACTTACGTAGGAGATGTATTTGTTCCCCAAAAAAGGAATTTCTATCCAACCAGTCAAAGTATGTCCTTGTAATTAGATATAGAGCAGCAGTGCACATCACAGTGATGCCAGGTTACCTTCAGAGCTACCTTGGTGATGTTGGTGGCTTAACTGGAGTTCATATGAGTATACCTGAACTCTGAATGTGGCACCAAATAAATAAATTTCTTCTGCTTTTAAGGAAAGCTCTACTGTTCAAATCAAAAAGGACACAGATAAGTGAAGATATTTAAAAAGATTGAAGTTGAAATAACATACAACAGAAAATTATGTTTGCTTAAAGGCAGAAAAGGAAGATCATCAGTTATAAAGAGCATACTGGAGGTAAATAGTCACACTGGAAATTTTGATCTGATTCTGAGACATTTACAGAATATCTAATAAAAAAAAATAAGTCTGTGTCCACAGGTGACTTCTTGCACACATTTTCATGGACTCTCGTGGTGGTATTTTTCTTAACCCTCTCTAAGGTTTTTCTAAAAATCTCAGTGACTCACAGGACAAATCAAAACAGGTTACTTTTATGAGTCTGTTTTCAGTTTCTCTGAAAGGACTAAAGTGCAGTTACAGGCAAGGGCTGGAGCCTGCCTCTCTCTTCCTGGTTTTGGGATGGGATTCACTTCATCTCACTTCACTTCATTTCATGTAGTCATTTTACAACTTAGATACCTAAGTTAAACTAAGCTATGCAGGTGCTGAGGGAAGCTGTGACGTGCACACAGGGACTATCTTCTAATGGGGCTGGATGTCATACCTGTAGGGGAAGAACAGTTGTTGTGCCTGAAGCAGGCACCTAAATTTCAGATGGCAGAAGTTAGCCAAGAGTGTTGCTACGCTTCATTCCCACTACTTAGTCATGACCTGATAGCTCTGTGATGCTTGTAAGCGTGAAATTTTTGGAGACCAACCCTAGGCCATATCTAATAGATTTGGGTTTAGGTTTTGCTGCGCCTTCTAGCGGCCATCACCAGTCCTGCTACAATAAAAAACCTAGACCTGTTTCATTCCATACTACTGTTGTGAATCTACGTGTTGTTGAAAAGTATGTGAAGGTTCAGCATAGGTAGGATTGATGCAAATGTGGAATCCAAAGGATTCGGGACGTCACCCCATCCTCTGAAAAAAACCCTTTACTTTTGGTAGCAGAATTTGACTAACAGTCTTTTGAGAAAAGTTCCCCAAGGGTGTGACAACTCTACAAAAATAAAGCTTCGGAGCTGAAGGTAAGATCTACCATTCTGACCTTAGAAATACCATTTGTGACATAGAAGATTCTTGGATATTTAGTCTCCTTCAAACCAGGACTTTTACATCTGCTTTCCATTGTCTAAGAATCCAACAAAATATAAGTTTGTAACAGTAGGACTTGACACAAAAACACCGGGGGGGGGGGCGGGGTGATGTTTGTCTTTTTTTGTTGTTTTCTTGTTTATTTTTTTCCTTCTGTTATCTATATAAAACAGATCGTTTTGTAATGGCATTTTTCAGAGCCATTTTGTGGGTATGTAAAATGTAAAGATTATATATACTATAAAAGAAATTCTTACTATAATGTTTTTCTTCTAAAGTTTAAAAAGGACAAAAAGTGGAGCTAAGTCCACTATACAAGACAGTAAAAGGAGATATATTAACTTAAAAAAAATATATTTCCTTAGATAGAATACTTTGTTAAATAATATGTTATTTATCTGTTAAATGAAGTGTTAATATGATGGTCTTTCTCTTAAAGGAAATGACTCTGTGACCATAAAGTCCAATGACTAGCAATACAGTAAATTTTTAGTGGCTCAAAATCAGATTGAAGCACATTATAAGTTGAAAAGGAATTTTAAGTAACATTTTTATTTTTAAATGTATACTTTTAAAACCTAAAAAATACGCATGTGTGCTTATATTTATACATTTATGGTTCATCTTTGAAATGCAAACATGATCGAATATTCAATTTTTCTGTATATGGTTTTACAAATTGACTTTTGGATTTATTTTTTTATAATTTGATTTTTTTATCCATGTTATTAAAAAATTTTGAAAGCAAGATAGACATCAGAAGAGCTGTCATTTTAATGTTATTTTCAATTTGTTCATTGTGGAGGTATTTGCATTTCAATTCTAACAAAATCCTCAGAGATCTCAAACTGAAGGCATGAATTTTTTTCATTCCTCATGACACTTCTGGGATGCCTTTTCTTACAGTAGCAGATTGTGGAAGAGATTGATCTCATAATAACACATCCTTTTTCATGTGTAACATTAGAGAAAATATTCAATACAGGACAGGAATTTTTCTCCATATGATGATGTCACTTTGATCTCCACTGCATATAGAAAATTTATAAAAAGACAAAAGTTATTACCGTATCTCTTTGAGGGACTGGGATATTTGTTCATATAAATCAGAGATGCGCTGTTTTCCTTCCAAACGTATTTGACTCCAAATTTCCACTTAAATAAAGCATTGTTCTGTTCTCCGTATTTGTATCTGTTAGGATCGTATCCAATATTTCTCTGTTCTTTACTGTTGGCTGAGTTGCTCTGAAAATTCAGACAGACAGAATGATGCTTAAAAGGCCACAGAGAGTGCTCTGAGCCATAAAACATGCAGTTCCTCAAAGTTCAGAGAGGCAAACTTGCCAAAACAGGAACTAAACTCTTTCTCATGAGCAATATTCGAGAAGCTTAGCCAAGAGGGCCAGACATTTTTGTAATATCCAACAACAAAACCTCCTCTGTTTTCAAAAAACTGCTTCTTGCTTTTTTTTTTTTTTCCTTTTTTTTTTTTTTAAATAATCTGTTTGGGTTTTATGTTTTAGTTTTGAAAGGATGGGTATTCTTTATCAGACTTACTTGGCATGCAAAATAATCTACCAGCTGCATCATGTTTTCTCTGGGCACACATCAAAAAGCGGTTTGAATGCCACCTGTTTGATTACTCATCTAGTGATGCCAGTTCTGATTTTGCTTGAACGTGCTATGAACCGAACAAAAGGAAACAGAATATTATCTGTTTTCCTAAAATATGAAATGAAGTTGAAGAAGTGGTGATAGTTAAAGAAGCCCTGATCAGAACTGGGTCTGTCATATCACCATATAAATAGCTATACTGCATTTGAAAATTTGCATAATATATCCTAGTTGATAGCAGCTGAACTTCTCAAAGGTCAAATCCCATTTTCTATGCCAACCTTTTTTTTAATACAGCAGTAGATTTTTTTAATACCGTATGAAAAATACCTGTGCGTATATTTGTAGATTACTGCAAATATTTTCCTTTTCATTTACACACATTTAAGTATAAGTGTGGATTTTAAGATATGAGAACATTCAAAAATATGCTGGTATTTTTAAACAACTCTTGTGTACTTTTTCAAGTGAGTTATTTACAATGTTATCTGAAAAAAAGGACATATAGAAATCTAAAATAAAATCTACTTATTCTTAAGCGTATGTTTGAAATAATAAATTGATTTTACCTTTAAAAATGCTTCTTAATTGTAAAGGGAATCTCTATTCACCAGTTCTGGTGTAGATCCCTAGACAGCAGATAAATAGCCTGAATTTTGCCAATTGGATACGTAGCTGAATTATAACATTCACAGACATTTATGAAACAGCGTGAGGGAAGAGATTACAAAAGGGATGAATGAATAGTTCCTTCCCTTGCAGTGGTTTTACGCATTTTCAAAACACAGCTGAGGTAGAGGTAGTGTCAATTTCTACGTTTGTGTAGCAAGTTGCATAGGCACGTTTGGTTTGGGACACTGGCATCATCGACGTCCTTAAATTCTTTGCCATTAAATTCAGAGAAGATTGGATTAAAGTGGAAAGACACAGAGAGGTAAAAGACAAAATGTGAGTAAATGTAAGTAGGACTGGAGAGTGAGACATTCAGATGTGTTTTGAATTTCACGAACTATTTTAAGTTTGGCTCTTGATTGATGTTTGGGGAGAGAGGTTTGTTCTTTTAAATTAAAGGAGTTTCCCTTTTGCTAGGAAACAAATGAACTTTAAACCTTTTTAATGAGAGATGAGAATATAATTTGATATGCATCTGGGTACTGACAATATACCAACTAATTATATGGAGAATGGAAACCAATTAATTATTCAAGCAGCTTTTTTAAGAGTTAATCAACCACTGCCAGTGGCTCTCTACCACAACGACTTTAATGTCTGTCACTGTCACAGCTTATACATGTTCCCTATAATTGAAAATTATGACTGTTGCCCTTCTTTCATTATACAATTTAAGTTATGCCTACATGAAATGTAGTGGATTATCTTACCAGGGTTTTCTGAAATACTCCAAGATGAAAGTATGAGGCAATTAAGTAACTTGCCTTTAATTTCTATTTTGAGAAGATAATAATTCAATATTCTCTTCAGTGTTTACAATTTTAGCAGTAGATGAGAATGAAATTCTGTATTTCAGGTCAAAGTGTATTTATACTGTCAGCTCCTTAGGGTGAAGGAAATCTTCTAATGTACATTTAGAAAAAGATCTAGAAATTTAACTTTTGCCACAGATTATTATCAGTGAATTTTCAGTTATATAAAGCTCAAATGTAATGTTCATAGCTGGTCTGTGATATGAATAGCAATATAATCAAGCACTTAAATTATCATAAGACTTCAGAGTAATCTATCACAGACTTTGAGGGTTCCAATAAAATTGGAAAGTGATTTGAGATGTTACTAACATATATAAATCTACAAATCTGTAAACCCACTGAGTTCAAAATGTTCCTTTATTTCAAAAAACACGCTCCTTGTTCTGCTTTAGTTCAACTCTTAAATAAAGCCTTACACAGGAAGGGCAGCAATATAAATTATTCTTTAATGTTCCCTGATACTGATGTACTTGGCTTCATTTAGACAGCCGATGGACTATGATCACTGTTTATTGTAGCAAATTCAAGAATTTTATTACTACTTTGGATTACTCTAATCCATTCTCCAGAGTTCTCTGTTTTGTAGTCTTCTTATAATACTAAACCGTAAAATCACGAAGGCTGGGAAAATAATTTCATTACGGGTGTGAGCAGCCCCTAGCACAAGAGCTTGCTAATCCCTCATTTGGCAGTTTGACATAGGTGTAAAACATTATTAAAGTACTACAGGTATTTGTAAGAGTACACAGAAGAACAATGGAGAGGTATCCAACTGCCAGATGCCAGCTGCTGGGACAAGGTGAGTATCCATATCATCCCCTCAGCCCTGGTCTGCACGGGCGATGTGTTCACCAGGTAACCAAGCCAGACCAGCTCACAAGTAGGGAGACTTCAGGTTTGGGACAGAGTATCAGGCAAGTGGGAGGTTTGTGCAGGTATTTCAGGATGACCTGTAAGTGTGTAATGCACGAGGGAAAGCTGTGTGTTTGTCTTTGCAGTATCAAGGTGGACCAGCAGGCAAGGTCAGGACCTGTGGAGTGGATGCGGGAGTCGGGGCTCTGGGCAGGGATACCAGGACGGAGGGGGAGTGCCATCGCTCAAAGGACCTGCAAATAGGTGTGTACTTGTGACCCCAGAGAATGACGCGTGTGTGCCACCACTGGTGACTTCTGTCTCTGTCGGCTGAAGGGGGGGAGGGCAGCTGGCTGGCTGTGTTTATGCTGTGTGTGAATTCTGGGTGTAGCTGCTGTTGAGGGCAGCACGTTGTAGCAATCTGCTTGATCAGCTGTGTCAGTGACCTCTGTGTCTGCGTTTCTGGGACACACACTGTTCATTTACTGGTTGAAGCTACGACTGAGAAAGTGGCAGTCACATCCCTCAGTCTGGACAGAGACCCTGGGTACCGGGCACCAAGCTGGGCAGCAGTGACGCAGGCCAGGACGCGATCACAATTCTCACTCAAGAGCGTTATCACAACAGCTGTTACTATGCTTTTTTACATCAAATGATCAACTGTTATGGGAAGACAGATTTATAAGTCCACTGAAAGAAAAGTCTATGTGTTCTAAAGCCTGAGAGCTGTGTTACAGACACAGACAGACTGGGGCAATGTGGCAGACTGATGTCACATGCCAGGCTCAAAACAGCCACTTTCTTCCTAGGGTGCTGTTTAAAAAATTAAATAATTCCCCTAAGTAGCACAATGCTAACAGAGCTACAGCCCGTAAGGGCACCTGGCAAGGCCTGTAGCTCTCAAAATTAATCAAAAGCAGAGAGCACAAGAACAGAAAAGAATAGAGAGTGCCAATTAAGTAGTCTTTTGAAACACTAACAGCAAAACAGGTTCACTGAGGCTGTTTATGGTAAAGGACAAAGAATGTTTCCTTAGACAGCTGATTCAAACCACAGTTGCATCAACTTTTTCCAGTTTTAATTTCAATGTTTTCATGTGGATAAATCACTCCTTTTTTTTCAGATAGGATGGGGCTCTGAGCAACACGATCTCATAGAAAATGTCCCTACTCCTGCAGGGGGTTGGACTAGATGACCTGTAAATTCCATTCCAACCCAAACCATTCTATGATTCTATGATATTTGATAGTGTTAAAAAAATGGCAATTTAGAACCGCTTAAAAAAAAAAAAAAGAAAGGGAACAACTTTTTTACAGGAAGAATACTTTGACCTGAATTTCACTGGGACAGATTTATCCATCTTCTTCTTGTGAAAAACATCTAAAAATTTCCTCTTAAAATTAGTGGAACACATCATACTTAAATATGAGACCATTGAAATACAATGGTTCTTGTGCCTGATTCAGTGTAGCAGTTGTTCCATTGGTGGACAGAGACATCAAGTGAGACATCAATTAATATTACTTTTTACATTTCTATGCAGAACCTAAGCTCACAAAAACAATTCTTTGAATTTTCTTTATTTAAAACTTTAAAAGGGATTGCAAACCTCCAATAACAAGTCAGCATATTTCACACTTTTGGAGATTTGTTAAGGGATCTTCTCTCCACTGTAACATGCATTTCTTTTGCATTTCCTTTTTTTCTCATCTATCTATCTAGACTGTTTAATTTCAATGATAAATTGACAAAATGAGTGTTATCGAACAGAGTAAGAATTAAATATAAATTCCTAATTTATCAATACAAAGCTTTTTATGAGCACAGAAACAAAACTGCCTTTAAGCTTTCCTTACGTATTTTCTCAGTCACTGGAAAGCCAGGGCAGAACTGCCCTTCACAATTGTTGAAACAAGGTTAAGAAACATTACATACTAATTTATATTTTCCATGCTTGCTCGTTGCCAATTTATGTGATGCTGTAAATACATATTGTGCCATTTCAATCTGTTTTATATCGCTTGCTTTTGTTCTTCATTGCAGTGAGGAAAGGACTACTAGTATATTCATATTGCACTAATACCTGGAAACAATCAACCATATAATTCAGTCATTACACACAGTAATAAATATCAGTGAAATTTTAAAAGTGAAGAAATAAATCTGTCTGACTAATATTTCTCTAAGATGTGTAGAGATATCTGGTATCAGTATGTGTGTCTCCAGCCTGACTGAAATCTATCTTTAATGGATGAATGGCAATCTGAACTGTTATGCAAATATGACCTTCAAGAAAGTTGACACAAAAAAAAGTGAAAAGAGAGTAAAAGAAAAGATAATATTGGCTGTCCAGAACTATCTCATAAATGTTTTCTATTTCTAAATGAAGGACATATTATGCTTTAAAACCTTAACTATAATCCAAACAATCTATTTGTATTCTTTGTAATATAAAAAGAGAAATATAAGTTGTCTTTCCAAGCCTTAGTTTTTGACTACAACACAAATAACCTGGGAATTTCTTTGAAACAAACAATATACTTTAATAACCAAAACCCAATGTTTCAGAAACTATATGATCCAAAGAAAGATACTTTAGTAGAATAATCCTATGTATTAAAGGATTTTTTTTTTCCTTTTTTTTTTCTTGGTATCTTCACAAATTGTACATTGCTTCCTAAGATTTTGCAAGTACAATCCATGCGATAACAGCTAAAGACAGAATGTTCCAACACAGGCGTATACATAATATGTATGAGATCAGTGTTGAATTAAGTACATTCCCACAGTTGTAGCAATTTGCAAGCATGTGACTCATCTACAAGTTATAAGGCACCTGTAGTAACTGCTGCTGTTGGCAAAATGTATTAAAGCTCTGTAGTGGGTTTTATGTTCCCACCACAGTACGGATATGAGAGTTACTGAGCTCCATTCATCTACCTCCTTAGGAAAAACCACATGCTTTTACCTCGTTTCAGTCCTTCATGCATCAACCCAGAATCTGAGGGCAATGAAGGATATCCGTTCTGAAGATGCTCAGTGCCTGTAGCCTTAGATTTGGTTACTTCTTTTTTTGAGCTGTGGGTGAATGACCAAGCCGCTAACTAGGTTACCTGAGGTTACAGTAACCAAGCAGGATGTGGGAAAGCACTGGATGTAAAATTGCAGAATGTTACAAATAACAGTGTGAGAAACTCCCCTCGCCAGGGGAGGTTTAGGCTTGACATCAGGAAGAAGTTCTTCACTGAGAGGGTGATTGGCCACTGGAATGCGCTGCCCGGGAAGGTGGTGGAGTGACCGTCCCTGAAGGTGTTTAAGGAGAAATTGGATGAGGCACTTAGTGCCATGGTGTAGCTGACAAGTAGGAGTAGGTGTAGGTGTTGGGTCATAGGTTGGACTCGATGATCTCAAAGGTCTTTTCCAACCTTATGATACTGTGATACCGTGACACTGTGAAGCTGACAAAAGGTACAGATAATGTCATAAATTTCACAGGTGGTTAAGTGGTGTTTTAACGTGAAATGTCAAGTCAAACCATTTTTTTAACCCATACCACATACGTCAAAAGTGTTTTCACAATCAAGGGACCAAGGAAGAAGGTAATTTTCTTTGGCCTACAGGACAACATCTGGTCAGGCAGATCAAGTATCGCACTATCACTGTATTAGTGTCCACTGCAGAATTCCAGTGTTTCATCGCCCATTGCGACTGTCCATGTCTTCACAATGTTCTTACTGTCTTCAGTATGTAAGTTCAATGAGGTTAATTAATTTTGAGCAATGAACCATATTAAATTCAACCATCTAAGCTGAGCTATTTGGATCTTTGCTCTGTAAGCAACGGAGAAATACAGGAACCAAAAAGCAATTTGTCAAAGACAAGTGCATAATACAGAAGTGATAAATCATCAACTGAAAGTTTTTATTTCAATGTACACAACCCAATTATGGATGCAATATGATACAGGATGAAACTAGGTTCTTTGTATAGACATATATATTTGTATGTATATAAATATATTAACAAGTAACATTCTCTCCCTGATCTCTATTCATATCGTAACCATTTCTTTTTGTTATTACTTAAAATACATAAACATTGCTTTCCATTCAGCATGTAATGGCATTATTTATAGAAAAACAGTCAAGGTTAAAGTTCTTTTCTCTTGGGTTTTCTGTAAAAATAGACATAATTTTATATATATTACTACTAGGCTTGAGTTTTGCGTCATATTTCATGTCATACCCAGTGACCAGCTATGTTTCAAGATGTAGCTCAACTTGGAGCAGCTGCTTAGAGCCAAGAAGTTCTGCTTAAAACTGGTATCAGATTGCTTTCCATTTTGACTGGCACTAACAGGTCCTTCTGTAACGTATTTTGGAATGACTGTCATGATCCTTATTTTCAGACTGGAAATTCTGCCAGCTACTGTGCAACATCTATTAATAGTATTAATATTGACAGAAATAGTCTGGAGACACATCTTTTTTGGGGTGGCTCCACTTCCTTTCTGAACAAGGATTTGGGACTAATCTTATGTGTTCTGTACATAAAAAAATATCAACATAAAGAACTGTTTGCAGTTTCAAAATAGCATAGAGATGCCAGGCGATGCAGGTATCTTAGTGTAATTGAGACAAGCTTCAGATTAATTTTAAATATCATTGCAAACATCAATTTTACTTTTAACACTTTGAAAAGGAATTAGAGATCAGACCATTTCTGATCTCAGTTTGATCTTGTAATAATATATTACAGCTTTTCTTCACTGTAGGGAAGACCAAAAAATTACAGTACACAGAGAAATGCGAAACTGGATGTATTTTGAATGAATGAGTTGTATCAAGATATTTGTGTTCTAGCTGGCTTTCACTCCTTTTCCCAAAATAAAACTCTCATTCTTCATTAATGAACACTTTATGTGCTGTCCATGATCTCTGGCCCATTAACCATATAACTGTGAATACAAGTAATATAAAATCTTATACTTCTCCTATTGACGTTTTAGTAGTAATCAAACTTTCCTCTCAATCTTGATTCACAGAAGGCTATAGAAGCACAACTTGGACCCCAGCAGCCTTTGAAATGAACCTTATGGCAAAGATAAGAGATCGCTTTATGATAAAAAAAACTTCAGTGTTTTGCTTCCCACGCTTTACGATGCTATACTTGTCTATCTCTAAAAGTCTGAAAATCTCCTTGATACATCAAGGAAAAACTAGGTTACCGAATCCTTTATTATATTATGAAAGTGTCATATTATGACACTGTATCTTTGAACACATAGAAGAGTCTGGGAACAATTTTAGGTATGGATGCTTGTATATAGAAACAGAGGTCTTCCTTTAGCTACGTGATCATATTTTCCTGAAAACTATACTTTCAAAGGGTAGAATGATAAAAGCAGCATAATTATACGGGAATATATTCGGGATGCACGTTCAGCAGCTTGAAAAGCCTTCCATTCTGTCCTAACCTATCATCAAAAACAACGCTCTCCCCCCTCACCACCCCAAAAAAATAGCCCAAACTTAAAGCATTTTTAACCTTAGAATGTTTTCTTGTTTCCTGTTTGTGGAAAAATGAGCTTTCTTCATTGCCTGTAAGTCATGGAAAAAGCCAGTCAGCACATCTCCTCTTACAAGCCTGATGACATGGGTGAATGATTATGAAATGAAAACATTAAAAAAATATGATTGTGATTTTTTCTGAGCTTTCCATGGGTCTGAATTCCCAGTCAGTCCTCTTGAAGAGGATTGTGTTACCTGTCATAGCACAGTCCAGCTTTTGTATTCTACTAATGAAATATTGAAAAATAAGACAAAACCCCAGTGTTTATTGGCGCAACTGTTCCATTTGCTGAAAGCATAAATATTTATGATCAGTCCATGACCAGCGCTGTGACAAGGTACATCTCCAAAACAAGAAAGTTGTGTACATTGAAGAGTTTCCCAACAGAGACTGTACCTAAACCCGGACACTGAAATAGGTACAGACACATGTCCTGGATTCTGACCTAGAAAGATACCTCTTTGAAGAAAATGATCTCAGCTTTGGGAATTTGTTGGCACAACTGATACAATATTTTTCAACTCTAATATATGAGTTTTGGCATTGAAACCATGTGGATTATATATGTTTACAAGTTAATTACTAGGCAGTGGGTTATGTTCTCTAGGAGTTTGTACGTTTGTTATTGTTATTCATTGTTTCTATTACGACAAAACACAGAGCCTTCATATGAAAGCAACGCTATGTGAGCTAATATTCAGGCATAATAACAGCCTGCTTCAGAGAATTTGCAATTAATGGATTAGATAGCCAAGTATAAAATTATGATCCTTAAAAATGTACTTTTCATAAAATTGTGCAATCCTTGAAATTGTTTCAATACTCATCTAATACTGGAGTTATTTCATTTGTTGGTGGTTTCTTTGTTTGTACTTTCATTTCAAGGCTCTTGCAGAACATTCTGTTTCTAGGATTTTTTGTTAGCCCCCTCAAGCTCCTGTAGAAGAGGTGACTCGGTTTCAGTGTGATTCCCAGTTCAATCGCCTAAATGTAGGATTCCTGTGTTGCTAAAGGTACTTTTAGGTATTTAAGACATTTACATTGTGCTGGAAGATAATGTTCAATACTTGCTGAAGAATTATGTCCTTTTGCAATAGCAGCTGGAGGCCAGCCAGGATATATATAGAATCTTATAAGGTACTACATGCAGATCTTTAAGCTGAGTGGCTGATCTACCTGTCTGTGTTTGCACAGGCTACTATTTTACTATTTACTGCCATCAATAGAGCTTAGTCAGCTATTCAAATCACCCAAAGGTAGAGATGATTCATATACATATCAGGACATGATTCATATACCAAAGGTGTTTAATGCCATTTGAGATGCACTGTGAATCTTATCTGTCCTCCAAAGTCTGACTGGAAAGGATATGGGTCTTTTGAACTTCCTGTGTTGGATCACCGGGTCCTGTGTAATGTTGAAGATTTCTGAGGGCATGTTAAATTCCATCAGATGTCTATCTTCAGATAACAGAATTGAGGCCGTGCTAGCTCAATATCTGAACGGATTTTCAGCCTTCACTGTACTGACGTGATTTCCATGGAGTAAAATAGAGTTTAGATACTCCCAATGCCTCTACGACACACAAAATTAGAGACTCAGAATGAGTCATTCCCTTTGTGTCTTATCCAAATGCCTTCAGATCAAAACTACTGTGTTGTAATCCATCCAAAATACAGCAAAGACCACATTAAAAAAAAGCAATTTTCCTTTCATGCGACAGACAGGTACTTAGAACACTGTCTTCAGATGAAGCAGATTTCGCTTCAGAGATTCAGAATGGTATCATTCCCTTCCCAAAGCATATTCACAGCATAGTCTGCTATGAGATCTAAGGAAGAAGAGGGGTTTATTACCGTGCTGTTTAATTTATATTGTTGTAAGGAAAAAATTGAATGAGACTCTGCATCCAGGTGGCTATGTTTCCAAGCAGAGGAAACCCAGTAGCTTCTCTTCTGCAGATTCTCTAGACTATATTATTCATTCACTTGATGGAATGTAAATAATTATTTGGTACATCACCTAAACACATCAGGTCTGTTTTTCTAAGAGCTCCTAGCCTTTATTTTTGTATTGGTATTTTAACACCACTACTTCCCAGGATGTAGTCTAAATGACATAGTACCCTTACTTCCCTCCTGCATCCTCTTTTCTCCTGTAAGGCAAGAAGCAGCACTCCTTGTAGAGCTGTTTCAAAGCTGTACGTACATTCATCAGTTCTTCAGCCAACAAATGCTTACTGTGTAACAAAGAGAACACAATAAAGAAATCTAAGTCTGTCATTTTATCAAAAGGGTACATGAATTTTTGTCTTTTCCCTTTACTCAGATGCAATTTTTCATTAAAAGTATGATTTGGTTGATGTTAACAACAGAGTTTAAAACTGACAGATAGTTCTAATCTTTGTTACTTTATAAATGAATGTGAAGACTTTAAAGTAAAAAAAAAGAAAGAGCAGGCTAAAGTGAATTCTGACTGTATGGATTAAACCCGCAAACTTTCCGTATTTACAAGACTACTTTAATCACTTAGAGACAGAACTTTTCTTTATTTCTGTCTTCTTGCCATTACGTCCAAATTATTTTCTGTGGAATAACAGAGCAGTAACTGAAAGGCTGAAATAAGCTTTTCCTTTGGAAACTTATAGAATGGCTAGGATACATTCTTGGCAATAAAGAATTAAAAATCTGAAATCCTTTCAGATGAGGCTGGAATTAAAAGAGTGTGCTGTAACCATTCAGGTGTTAGAAAAAATATGTGGGTGATTTAGCTGCATTCATAGAGAGCAAAAACTGAAAAGGAGAGCAGATGACACTCTTTATGCAATTTGTCCTTTCAGAGTCAGTTTCAGACATTATCAAAATATTTCTAAATTCCTGAATGCCTCAAAGATTTTCAAAATGAAAACCTAATTTCTGGGTCCTTATCAGTCTAGTGGCATACATCTTTGTCTAAATTGATCCTTGCCACCTGTGTGGATGTAACTCAAAATCTGAGAAAATTTCAATTTGGGGATATGATTTAAATGTTCTATCATAGCAGAATTGCAATTTGAAGGTAGAATGCAGAATCAAAATTCAAATTTATTTCCTTGCCTTTTGCTTGTATTTTTGTTTAGTTGCTCATTTTGTCTTTGTCATTTATCCCCAAACCCACAATAATCAGGATTAGATAAATTATAGAGATATTCCTTGTGGTTTTAATCTTATTAATAGTGCCTGGAATAATTTAGTCCTGACAGTGCCTATCAACAAATGGATTTGTCCAAGGAAGACGAGTTATAATTTATTTATTTCAATATAGCTAAATCAGGAATAGGAACTCAATGATCCATCCCAGTGAGTTCACTGAAACTATGTTATGTTTGTGTCATTGATTAACCTCTGTGATGGTGATTTAGACATCGTGATTACATACACCCTTCAGCTAAAAATCCAATCTAGAGGCTCAAATATGTTGATTTGACTCCTTTGGAAACTGTCTCTTTTTGATGCAGTTCAGTGAGAGGAACTTTCTGCTTGGGATCCACACTGCTGTGTTAGCTCCCCACTTCCGCTTGCCAGATATAACCTGACAGATGTTCATTGCCTCAGGAAGTGACTGATGTATCAGATGAAGAGTTCCTGTGACAGCATGTCAGTACAAAGAGAAAAAAGAAAAGGAAATGACTTGGAAAACCCTAATAAATCTAAAGTATAATAATTTCCATTCAAGAGTACAGGAGAATTTGGAAGAGAATGAACAAATAGACACATTGTAGGGCAGCATTGAAAAGGGAAGTTGGCTTTGATATCCTTTCCCATGTAAGTAATATTTTTTCTGGAATATTTTATTGTTGTTATTTTGAATTCAGATAGAAATACATGAGAGAATAACTGTCTAAGAAAGAAAAGCATGCCAGAGCTGGGGATTTGTATATACTATATATATTGAAGAAGGTGCCTAAAAAATATTCAAGATTTTTTTTTTTAACAAATGCACATCATTGACCTGTGGTTGTACCTGCTGATGACAAGAAACTCACTGTTGCTGTGGCTAAGATTATACTGACGTCTATAAGAGATTGTACATGTCAAGCTACAGTGATTATATACTTAGAAAAGCTATACTTCTGCTTTAGAAGCATTTTGCTTTATGAAGAGCAGGTTCTCCAAAGAAGTCAAATGGTTAAAACTTGATCCTTCACACAGAAGGATCACACATCCTGTTTGCAGGATGTTATCAACTATTTTTACCTTGCAGTGCAGTCTACTGTATAAACCAATAGATTATCCAAAGAGTGAACAAGGAGTGAATTAATTCCTCTGAGAGACAGAGCACCTGGAGACATGTACATACTCAATTAGAAAAATCACTGATCTGGCAATCCAGTGTCTTTCACATTTATACTCATAAGGCAGGTTTTCCTTCGTGCTATTTTAATTTTTTTAAAGTTGATGATTATGGCTTTCTAAGATATGAAAGTTTTTTGTAAGCTGAGAAAGAAAGAGAATTGCGTTCTAGGAAACAGAAAACAGGACCAGGAGACAAAAATCTTGAATTTTTCAGTCTGAAATGAACACCTCCATTAAAGTTTCTATCTAAGGTTTTACTTGGTTCATGCAAAGTCTTTTTGTTACTTTTTCTTGCAAAGTCCAAAAAAACTTCCACAAACTGTTTGTCCAAAATGACTTAAAAAGTAGTAGAACGAATAAGGGAAGGGATTCTCTGGGAAACACACGATAACTTCTTGATTTCTTTGTAGCTATATAACAACACACTTACAAACAGAGTTACTTACTAATTTCCTTAATTCCCTTCCACAGGATTTTTCATCAAAAAAGTTCAATCTGGACTTATCAAAGGAACTGGTAATAATTCCATGTGTTGGGTTGATCTGGGCTAGCGGCCAGGTTCCCATCAAACCAGTTGCCCACCTTCTAGCAGGACAGAGGAACAAATACACTGAAAAAGCTCATGGGTTAAGACAAGGACAGGGAGTTCACTCTCCAAGTACTGTCACAGACAAACTAGAATGGGTGGTGGAGTCACCATCCCTGGAGGTGTTTAAGGAGAGATTGGATGAGGCATTTAGTTCCATGATGTAGTTGACAAGTAGGAGTAGGTGTAGGTGTTGGGTCATAGGTTGGACTCGATGATCTCAGAGGTCTTTTTCAACCTTATGACACTGTGATACCGTGATACTGTGACTTGATTTGGGTAGATTAGTTTAATTTATTGCCAATTAATAGCAGAGTAGGTTAGTGAGAAATGAGAACAAAACTAAAAGCATCCTTCCCCCACAGTCCCTTTGATCACTCAACTTCATTATCAACTCTTCTACCTTCTCCCCCACCAAGCGCACAGGGAGACAGAGAGTGAAGGTTACAGTCAGCGCATAACACTTCATGGCTGGCACCCTTCCTCCTAACGTTCTTCCCCTGATGCAGAGTGGGATTCTTTGCATGGAATACTGCCCTTTATGAACTACTCTGGGGTGGGTACTTCCCACAGGCTGTACTACTTTAAGAGTTGCTCCAGCAGAGGTCCTTTCCATGGGAACAGAGTGCTCCGGTTTGGGTCACCTGGTGGAGCCTGAGATCCTGCCAGAAGACCTGCTTCTGCACAGGGTCCTATCCATGAGACACAGGTCCTTCCAAGAGCTGCCTCCATCATGGGCTTTCCACAGGCAGTAATTTCTTTGAACTTCGTCATTGGCTACAGGGCAATCTCTGCTCTGCCACCCGGAGCACTTTTACTCCCTCCTTCAGTGACCTTGGTGTCTGGAGGGCTCTTTCTCTCACATGTTCTCACTCCTTTCTCAAAGCTGCTGTGCAGGATTTTTTACCCTTTTTTGAATATGTTATCACAGAGGCATTAACATCTTCACTGGCAGGCTCAGCTTTGAAGCTGGCTTAATCTGGCTCTGTTGGACCTGGGGCCAGCTCCTGGTGCCTTCTCACAGAGGTCAGCCCTGCAAACCTTCCTCTCCCACCTGCTGCTACCAAAACCTTGTGACATAAACCCAATACACTGTGAGGGTATGTAATTTTCATCTTGATGCAGTTCATCAATGGCTGCCAGTGTTTGGGTTTTTTTCTTAATTTATTTGTTATCTTTGCCTTTCCTGCCTATTAATCTACTAGCGTCATCATTTCTTCTTTCTGATCTACAGTCTATAGTTCCTTGGAAATAAAGCCCATGAAAGGATAGAGAACAGAAAGATTTACATATATTCTTTAGCTTACAAAGCCACTAAGCCAAAGGGTGCTGTAACTTGCAAATATAATAGTGAGAAAACATGACTGCATGCTTGTCCTGTTCTTGCATCTTTTCTGAGCATCTGCTGCTGCCTATTGCCCTTAGGTGGTGCATTTGTGCTATGTTACACTACACCCTTCAGGTTTTGGACAAGATTCACATGGCAGAAGAAAGAGAAAAGCAAGGTGTTGAAATGCGTTTGCACTGACAGACTTATTAAAAAGTCACTGCTTGAATTATAATTTTTGCCTGGTTTACGATACAAGTTCAACCTGTTCAGGGTTTAGAAACAGATTAGACAAATACTACAGCTGTTGAACTAGAACACTAAGGTATCAATAATTTAAACCAATGTTACCTCAGAAAGGTGAACAGTGATTGCAATCTGCAAAAAGGTGTGGAGTTTGCAAAAAGCTGGGTGGATAAGGAATAGAAACTACTTAAGATACAAAGCAAAATCTGAAGGAATTGCAATAGGAAATTTAATTACACACCTTTTTTTTTCTCCCCTCCCATCTGATGATGGTCATTTTCCACAGTATTGCTATCTTTATCTGTGAAAATCTCAATACAAGTAGAAAAGATTTGACTAGACCTTTTGATATTGCAGTTCATTGAGATCAAAGATTCTGATATTTTTTACCCACTAAGGAACTACCTCAGAGTCTTCATCTTTAACTACGAACATATTTTTGAAAAATATCTGGTCTCAGACTTGCTGTGCATCTAAATATCTAACAGCTATGTGGCAAAGGAATGGAAAGGTTAAAAGCAAATGATGCTTTGGATAATGCTGCTTGGGTCTATACAGCATGAAGAGACGTTTAATCCAGAGCTGGCATATTTTCCTAAAATAAAGTCCCATGGGAGGCAAGGGGAAAAATAGATGAGGACCAAGGCATTACATAGAGATGAATTGTCATAAGCTTTTATTTTTTGTTTAGTGATTATATAGCCCAAACTAAGAGGACAAAGAAGGAAAAAATCCGACCATGATGATTTCTTAACAGAAAGGATCTAGGAGGTACGGAAATGAGAGGCAGAATATTGGAAGGTTATCACTCCTTTTCATTACAATCCCCAGAGAAAGGTCTGCCTGGATTTTGGACCAGATGTTCAGAACCTTAAACAATGAGCCAGAATATGAAAGATGTTTGGCACCCAGCACAGAGCACAATATATAATACAAACTTGTTTTCAGTCCCGAAAACGCAGTTGCCTGTGGATTTATTTCTTTTTAACTGTTTAGTGAAATAACAAGAGAATTTTTTACCCAATATGTTCATATATCGTATTCTAACGATACAATCTTGAAAATGCAAAGGTATCCCAGCCCAACTTTTTTGATATCTTGAACCTTCAGACAAAGGTCACAATACAATACCAATAAAGCAATCAGCTCATGCATTCATCTCTCACAGGATAGTGTAGCCAATTCCTAAACAAGCTACCTCTCCTTTGAAGCGTTCTGACCCCTAAACATGATAGCATGAGGGTTATCCAAAGATATGCTGTGAGCTGACATGCTAACATCCACTTCTACCCTTTTCTAATTCAAGGTTAATTATCAAGGAACGATATAGTTCAAATACACGGAATCCATCTTATCTCTTTTTAGTCATCTCCAAATTAGGTGGCAAAGCTATTAATCTAGTTTCTATACTGAATTAGTAGACAGTGAGAGAGCTTCCTTCAGAAAGGGATTCATGACATCTATCTGAAATATATTATTCAGGAAGCACTTCTTGTTCTACATTGACTATAGAAGGAAGCTAAGGCAGCAAGTCTGGGACTAGCTGCCAATTTCTGGATACTTAAATTAGGTGAAGTGAACCTGCCAAGTTTGCACACCATTTTGAAGGTGCGCCAGGCCAACTGGCGGGTGTAACTAACAGTGATCACATTTGCAATGCTGTAGAAAACTTTGTAAAACGAATCGAACTGCAGTACCTGGTAGTGTTTAATAACAAGTTAAATTCCTAGCTGGTTGTTGATTTATACTACTTTGTATCCACTGTGTTATTTGTTTAAGTTATCCCAGCTATGACACTCTTACACCTTAAACTCCTTGAGAAAATGAGTCCTCTCTGGTATCCATCCTCTCTGCCCTGTACTTTCCTGCATAATCAAATCTCACCAGAGCATTGTAATATCATTGAGTAGATCAATAAACTCAGTAGAATGGCAGATTGACTTTCTTGTAAACTGAATATTAAGCAAAATATTTGTATTAGCTACATTTGACAGTAACTGATATCACAGATATTGTATAATAGGAAAAGTGATGCCATAATATAGTGTTCTGTACTGACTTTTATGTAATAGAAGTAGGGTGAAACCCAGCTCTCCAGACATAATTTGAGTAAAACCACTCACTCATACCTGTGTTTCCAAGACTTAACACCAAGCACTGTGCATGGGGTATCTGTACATGAGCATAAGGTTACTTATTTTCAAATTGTTGCCCAATTTCTTTCATGAAGAACAAATGCCAAAAGGTAAATGCAAATTAATGTTGTGTGTGTCCAGCTCATTCAGGAATTGTCAAGCAGAGGTGGCACACATCATGTCCTCGCAGTTTGCCATCAGGACAACATGTGAGAAGATCCACAGGAGTTCTGAAGCACTGTATTTCATTCTGTTCTGTGTTTCTGTTTTGTAGCATGTGTTAAATAGGAAAACAGTAGAACGTTTTGGTTTGCTACTTTTCCTTTTGTGTTCAAAGACAAGTGATCACAGATAAGAAATATGAGTTAAAAGGTTAAAGCATTTATCTATAGGTTGCTGGAGAAATTTTACGGTACCCCTTGAGGGTGAATTAAAAAACAGTTTGGGCTTAAATACTAAAAAACCCTTCCACAAATGGGGCAGAGTCCTACTGCCACAATACTGCAGTTCTACAAGAGCTCTGCAAAGGTGTGTCATGAACTCATTCCTTATATATCTTTTCTCCAGCATCAATCCTGTGAGGTGCATGGGGCACCTCTGTTCAGACTTGGGTCCACCTGCCCGTTCAGCTCTGCTCCCCAGTCCTGGGCGCTCACAGTCCAAGATGACTACAAGGCAATGCTCCAGCTTTTGACCTCATCGTGGAGACAAAGTCCCTTATAGGGAGTCCTTCTGTCTCTGGCATTTTTGTTTCCAGCTAACTTAACCCCTTCTGTGAACTGTCTGAATCCTCTTCTTCCTGAAGCAGCATTAACTGTGTGTCATAGGTCAGTCACCAATACTAACCCAGCTCTTAGTCTTGCTGGCAGTGTTATATAAATCTAGCAATATTTGTCCCCATTCTAACATTTAGAAACTAGTGTGTTGTCTCAGTATGGACAGATACTTATTCTGAAACCCCATTTAAAGCTGATCTTCAACAGAACGTGCTTACTCATATAAAATTGACAATAAAATTAACAAACCATGATTACTGATTGTAACGTGTTTGTGGATTCCCACTAAATATTAAACTTTTTGAAAAGGCAGGAGATACTTTTATTAAATAGAAAGATTGAGAGTGATCGTGGGCTCATTTTTTTTTTAATTTAAATAATAGTCAACTAAAATATTCCCTAGATTCTGCAGTGGTCATTGTCAACTACTCAAGATCATAAAAACAAAAACAAATGAACACACATCCCCTGCCAAATACAACAAAACGAACCTCAATCACTAAAATCCAAATAGGAATCAATTAAAGTATTTTTTGGTTTTAAGCAATCTGTCCTAATCTTTGAGACTAAAGGAAAGTTGTGCTAATAACTCAGAAAAGTGTGTAAGTGAAGTGGGGAGAAAATAAATTCAGGAAAAGCATTAAAAGACATATTTTGTGAGCAGGAGAAAGCATAATTCATCACATTATAGACAGGATTTTTTAGGGTCGACCCGGAAGCCAGTGTTTATTTTCAGATCATTTAGTCAACTTCTATAATAATTTTTGAAAAGCTGAATGTAGCTGATCTCAGAAACTATTTTGCTGATATGTTTTATTTTTCATTCATTTTCTTCAGAGTTTTTTTGACTATTCCAGGTGAAACTGCTCTACTTTAAGAATTATAATTCCAATAAATTTATCACATTTTTCTTAATAAGACAGTACATGAAGACATAGAAATAAGATCATCTAGTTTTGGAAAAAAGAGAATTTTTGATCGTAAGAATCACAGAGGTAGGAAGGAACCTTGTTGCCTTTTATTCTCAAAGTAAAAATGACTGCACAGAAGAAAAATAGTATAAACCTTTATGTTCTCTACTAGCTGACAGATACTCTGCATTTGGGGTTTATAAGTAGAAACAAATTATTTGGGACTAACATGCAATGGATTTGCAAGAAACCTTCCAACTTCCAGCATTTCTCTTAAAATTCCTATTTACCATCATTACTTTTTATGAGAAAAAAATGTTCAGCCACTCTGGATGCTAATCAAAAATAGTAATAGGGATGGATAAAAATAATTTCTTAGGGAATCATAGACTACATTTGTACAGGATTTATGATGGAGCTCACGTGCATGCGTAACTATGTATGAATATACTCAAGTCTTGTTTGCATGGCAGAAGTGCTATAAAACTTAATGACAACCTAGAGGTCAAACCTTCAAATAATGGCTTTATTATTGCCCTCTTCTCTTTAAAATGCTGGTTGCAGGATTTCTCATCTAAAGATATTGCTACAGTTCTTTCCTTTACCAACAATCCTCTTCATTTAACCTTTTACCACTACTCCTCAGTAAACCACAGGCCAAGGCAAAATATTAATCAAAGACAACATTTTTTTTTTTCCCAGAATCCACTTTAATTTTAAATATATGTACATACCTCTCGCTCTCTGTATATAGACACGTATTATATATTTATAAGTATTTCTTGTGAAAATATTTGGAAATGCAACAATGCTGTTCAATTCAGTTCGTTGGGAGAAACACACTGAAATAAATAATAATAATGCTGGTTTGTATTATTATGTGCACCATTCTTTTAAAGCTAAACTGAACAGGATATAAAAGTTAAACACAAACAAACTCTTTAAAATAACCAATGTTTTGTTTACGTCATATTTAAAATCCTATCAGCTAATTAAATATTCAATGCATTTTTAAATGAAAAAAATGATCAGACTAATATATCCCTATCACTGCTTACACAGCAACCCATACGTTAATTTAAGAATTAAAAATCAGATCTTCCTTAGATTTTAGCATTAGGACTATTTAAGAATTATCATTTTTGGAATGTCTTGAGAAAAAGAAAAAAAATTGCAAGAGAATACTTGATAAACAGCCTATGCAGATTTCCAGAATTGAATACCAATATCCAAAATATTTTTCAGTGGGACCTCTAAATGTTTATCCTTGACTTTTCTGATGCTATTGAACCCCGTAACTGAATGAGGGAATCTTGTTCCATGTAAGACCACCTTTACTTAGGTGTCACTTTAGACTGGACATTAGGAAAAATCTCTTCACTGAAAGGGTGGTCAGGGATTGGCACAGCTGCCCAGGGAGGTGGTGGAGTTGCCATCCCTGGGGGTGTTTGAAAGATGGGTAGCTGAGTTCCTTAGGGACAGGTTTTAGTAAGGGGACAGGTATGGCTGGACTCGGTGATCTCAGAGGTCTCTTCCAACCCTGTGATTCTGTGATTCTGATTCTACAGACATGTTCATTGCAGCAATGTTGCAGTTCATCAACATTTCTGTGAGTTGTTACAGAGGATACTTCTGGAACAAACAACAAGACGTCATTCTAAAGCTATTGTGCTGGTCTTTTATAGATATATATTTCTGGTGGATATAAATCAGCATGATGCAGTGACGCTGTCGCTTTTCTGTGGTGTATAAACTGATTAATTGTGTGTATTCTCCTCTATACTTGTATGCATCTGCATAACTTGTAGTTCCATTTCTTGACTGAATTTAAAATGCAGATCTTGTTACAATTTATATATATATATATTTATTTCAACTCAGTATTCAAATGAACTCAAAAATTTGAGTTAAAGTTCTTTGTATATTTCATACCGTTCAGTACTCTCTATACTGGGCTCTAGAGATTTGTGATGTTAAGAAAGTACTATAATTACTTCTATCAGTTAACAATATTTTAGTTGCAGCTAAATTATTGAGAGACGTGGCTTAGTACTGTGGGGAAAATCTAAACTGAAATGCTAGAAAATGCTATTCCCCACTATTCTTCGCTGACAGATTTGCTCTTTTTTAAGGAGATACATTATTATCTTCTTTTACAATGACAGGCATTTCCTTCATCAAAGGAAGTTTGGAGATTTTAAAACAAAAAAAAAAACAGGTAGAACTAGGTGAACACATCTGGATGAAATAGAAACTAATCTAAGTAAAATTTACCAGAAAACTCAAAATTACCCTAGAGGATTTTTACATTTTTTAATACAGCTAAAACAATCTTCAAAAATTATGATCTTTTTTAGGTTTTTGACCAAGTTGGTCATGGAAATAATAGCCCAAATACCTTAAGCAAAGAACTACATCAATAGTTAACGAGCTTTAGAACTGAGATGCACACTATTTGCCTAAGTGTAACTGAATCAGGCTGCAATGTTACGTAAGAGCTTGCAGTTGCCTCTTTCCTTGTTCCCTAAACAACCAATAAATTCTCTACAATCCCCAAATCCTCCTCTCTGTATCCCATAATATGCCCCATTCCCACAAGAAGCAAACCCTCTCAGCTCAATAGGTACCCCAGAATTAACTCACCGGGTTGAGTTTCTCTCCTGGATGGTAAGGCTGAGTGTCTCCTGGGGCAGCCCTGGGAGAGGTCCAGACAGATTGTGCCTTCCTATGAGCCCTTAATTTGGGTTTCCCCACGCCACTGTGCTCCAGTGCTCCTCTGGGCTTCTGCAGACAGGATTTGATGGGCTGATGGCTCCTGGGCTGGGGCAGGGTGTAGCTGCAGGCAGGTATTACTTGATCACCCCCATCTGCTCTCTCTGAGCTCCTCAGTGGATTTGGATATCAGCTTTTATCACAGAATTTAACATTGCACATTCTTTGCTCCAGTAAGTCTTCAAATAATCTTTACCCAATTGGGTGGATATGATCTTCATACAATAAACATACAGATTTTTAAGTTAAGGATAACTATTACAACTTAATATGTTTATTTACTAAATACTTTTACTGCAAGATGATATTGAGAAAGAAAACCTGCCAGTGAAATAAAAATAATAGGTTAAATTCAAGCCAGCTCTATCATAGAATAGAACAGCATTTTATAGCCATCCACTGCTTTAGTCCAGCTGGTATAAATTGAGATAACTCCTTTGAAGGCAATTTATAGCAGATAATGAGCAATTTCAGTCCTTCAAGCAAGGAAGAAAAAGAAACAAGATGCTGGAAATGAAGGAAAGGTGACATTCAGAATGTAATATATCAGAAACAAGGAAGGCAAAATCTGGGAACACAATTCAGATAACAATGGCATCTGCCACTAACAGTTTCTTATACTTATTCCAAGGTACCAGTTGTCCAACTGAGGTGCTGTTGGAAGTGGCAAAGGAAGAATATCCAATGTTAGCTATCTTTCACGGCAAACCACACCCACACCAAATAAGAAAAAAAAGACCATATGTTATCTTATCAATTAAGGATTTCTCTGTGTGTGTGTATGTGTGCATATGCATGCTTGTGTTATTCCTGTCTAACAGCAGAGATTTTACTAACCAGAGTCTTAACAGAGACAGCACAGTTGCAAAACTGGTCTTCAGTGGAGATTGTACTCAGAGACAGACAGCCTCTGCCAAACTGCGAGTGCAACGAGAATGGAAGCCTGACTTGCCAGTAAATTCTCTGCTCATATTAAATGGCATAGGTTTTCATCCAAATGTAAATACTTAAACTACTTGAGGATATGGTTTACTACCTCTAGAACAGGCAATTACTTTCCAAACTGTTAACATTTTGAAGTATGTACCTGAAAGGGAAAATTATGAAGCTCTGAGTTTAATTTGAATCCTCAACATTTCCTTTTGACATACTGGCTGCAACAAAAGGCCACTGAAATATTTAAATAAAAATGCATCAAAATAATTTTTTTTGTCTGTTGTTTTTTCTCAAAAAACCTACTGAGATTGAGTGCACCCTCACCAAGTTTGCAGACAACACCAAGCTTTTTGGTGTGCTCAGCACACTGAATGTAGGGGAAAACTTCCACAGGAAACTGGAAAGGTTTAAGGAGTGGGCCCATGAAAACTCCATGAAATTCATCAAAGCTGAGTCTTGCACATGGGTTGGGGCAATTCAAGCCCAGATTCAGGCTGGGCAAAGACTGGACTGAAAGTAGCCCTGAAGAGAAAGACCTGGGGGTGTTGATTGATTGAAAGTTCAACGTGAGCTGGCAATGTACACTTGCAGCCCAGAAAGAAAGCCATATCCTGGACTTCTTCAAAAGAAGTGTGACTAGCAGGTTGAGGAAGGTTTTTCTCTCCTTGTACTTCACTGTCATGAGACCCCCGCCGGGAGCATTGTGTCCTGCTTTAGGGTTCTCAACATAAGAAGGACATCAACCTGTTGGAGCGAGTCCAGAAGAGGACCATGAACATGATCGGAGGGCTGGAGAGAGTTGGGTTCTTCAGTCTGGAGAAGATAAGGCTCCAGAGAGACTTTATGTCAGCCTTCCAGTACTTAAAGGGGCCTAGAAGAAATCTGGAGAGGCTCGTTTTACAAGGGCAGGTCATGATAGAGCAAGGGTTAATGGCTTTAGGCTAAAAGAAGGTAGATTTAGATTAGATATAAGGAAGACATTTTTCACGATAAGGTTGGTGAACAAGTTGTACAGAGAAGGTGTGGAAGCCCCATTCCTGGTGAAGTTCAAGGCCAGGATGGATGGTGCTTTGACCCATGGCAGAGGGGCTAGAACTGGATGATCTTTAAGGTCCCTTCCAACTCAAACCATTTTACGTTTCTATGATTCTACAGCATATCTTTTAATCTTGAAGGACGTTTGGAAATAATTCTAACTGCAAGTAATTTCTAACTAAACAGTGAATTCCATATCCTGTGTTATTCAGTGTGCTGTAATTGTCCCACCACTGTACTTTTATTCCATATGATGCAAATTATAAGTGAAGGCAAACTGCAAAAGGCTTAATAGAAATCCAAGGAAAATTTGTCTGTGATTATTAGAGAGAGCTGCAAGTCACCTATGGCCATGGAGTCACAAAGATGAAATCAACCCTTAGCAGTCTTTACTATTCTTCAAATTAAATTTTAAAAATAATCTCTGAATAATAAGTTATGAGATTTATTTGATTTAGATGGGCTTCCTTATTCACTTAGACTTATGTACTCATTGTTCATTAGAGTCTTTCATAGAGTATTAGGCTCAGTCTGGCACTTAATAATTTTAGAATATATTGCTAGGGTAATGGAAACTATTTCAGCCTGGTCCTTTTTCCTGTTCTTTATTATTTCATCAGTACCATTCTCTCTGGCATTGCTTTTTCCATAGTCCCACACCATGGTACCTCGTAGTTGCATGATTTTGGAGATAAAACCTTTGTGTTTGTTAGAACCCCCTAGTTCACTGCAGCTGATGTAATGTAATTACTAGCACAACACTGAGAACAAATAATATTTTGTGTCAACTTCACTAGAGCAATTAAGAGTTTTATGAGGTGCTTTGCACAAAACAGAAATAACTGCTTTAAGAGTAGAACAGGGTTAAAAAAATCCCAAACCGAATTTGTCTCCCTAGCGCCTACTGAGTACTCAGTCCAAGTTTCAGGAGACTCAGAAATATTGTGGATTATTAGAGCAAGTGATCATTCATCTAAAATGTCGTAACAGAAAGTGAGTTTTTCGTCATTTGATATTTATTCTCTCGGTAATTCTTATTTATCCCACCAGGAGACAGACAGAAAACAGCTAGTAAAACAAATTAACATATTCCCTTAATCAGTCTAATCTCTTTAAAAGTGTACCTTGAATTGGTGAAATAACCAGATACAAAAAAAATTGTGAAAATAATGTGGAGTTTAAAGAATATAAAGAGTAAATACAAAGCTATGCAATGAAAAATAAATCAAAGTAAATTCTCAAACAAGAAAGAATATTTAAAACAGCTGTCATGGTTTAGACCTGGCCCAGCCAATTTCAGCAGCTAAAACCATGCAGTTGGGCTCCCAGTTGACTTCTCTCCCAACCCCCAAGAGAAAAGGGAAAGGAATATGAGAGGAAGAAGACTGCGAGCTGGAAAGTAAAACCACAGCTTTAATGAAATGGTAATAATAATAATAATAATGAAAATAATTAGAAAAGAAATTAAATATATACAAATACATGAGATCATGCCCCCACCCCTCTACCACAAATACTAAAGAGCGGACACAGTAAATTGGGTCCATGGCTGGGAGGGAGCAGAGCTCAGGAACCAGGTTCAGGAACACATGTATCTGGAATCAGGAGCAACCAGGCAGACAAGATCCTTACTGGATTTCAACCGTCACAGAAGAGAGTAAGACCCTTGTGATGTCCCAATTTTATATCAAGTACAATGTATGTGGGATGGAATACTCTGTTGGTCAGTTTGGAGTCACCTGTCCTGTTTGCACCTCCCTGCAGGTGTGGCCTTGTTTTTTCACCAGCCCAAGGATGGCCTTGGTTACTGGAGGAATAAATATAAACATTGGCCTTTCTCATACCAGTGTCTCACATTATTACTTCTACAGATAAGCTGAGAATCATGCAGATAGCTTTCAGAAAATTAACTTAGATGAGACTGAGTTATAGTCAGAAAATTAACTCTAATTTAACTCAAACCACAACAACAGCTCATAGGAAAGACCCATATGATACAACAAAATTAAGTTCACACTTTGATGGGCATTGCTTGAATACAAATTAATGAAAAAAATATCCCTAAAACCAGAAAAAGAGCATCAGATCACAAATAATTAATTAAAAACATGAAAGAGAATCCCAGATCAAATCCCAAAGTAAGCTATTTCTAATTAATTCAATCAGACATGTTCATGATGAAGGAAACATTGATTTAATTACTCTAGGGCAGTGAAGGCTTAATTTCATATCCAGTGAAGTTAGTGAAACCTTTGTTATTAGCATAAGTAAAGAACCAAGAATTTAGAGTTTACACAGATAAACTGCATAACCCCTTTTCCTTACAGAAGGACTCAGAACCTTGTTTATTCAGCGGTGACTGGAAAATTAAGTCCTGGCAAATAAGGTTGAAAAAAAATACAGGACTTGCAGTAGGAAACCTCACAACACACCCACAAGCTGACAGCAGGATATGTTACCTGATGGTATCTAAACCTTTGCAGTTCTATAAAGGGCATGTTATAAGAGATTTAAAATTTTACTCCATTCATTTGCAGCCTATGGCATTTGAAAGGTGCGAATGTGTCTTAATTCATGATTTTTCCAGCCAGGATTTCTCTGTTTATACACACACAGAGCAGAAGCTGCTGATAATGCAAACTGTACTCTTTTTTTATAGGGTGATACAAAAATACAGCCCAAAATAAAACTACAATTATTAGTGCACTCACTCAAATCAGACTGCCAAACTATCTTTTAAACTGTAGTTTTGCAAAATTTATAAGAAGTTCAGGGAAATGTGAGTGCCACTGGAAGGTGGAGAATCGATGTTCCCAATGACATAGTCCCTCATACCCAAAGAATCTTCACCTTCTTTATGCACAGTGAGAAACTTTGTCAGTGTCAGGACCCTTGCCTCACCCTCAAATCATCTTTTTGTCTGGGGGCTAAGGTGTGATCTTGTGTGGGTAATTTGCTCATTCTTAATCTGAACTTGGATTTCTTTCCCCTTGTGTGTGTCTGCATCAAAGAAACCCAAAAAGACAAGTAAGTGGATAAATAAGAGGAACATCACTGTTATTTAAGACTGTTTATTTATTCACTCATTAAAAAAAAAAAATATAAATGCATAATGATGAGGTAATTGTACTGGAAGAAGAAATGTGATTTAGCAAGCTTGCATTTGTGGCTCAGCATCTTTTCCTCAATTCTGACCAAGAAGCCTCCTTCAAACAACTTAGAGTGATGGAGATCCATGGTGTTTGTGGTATCATTGGTGACAACTGTGCAGAGGATCTGTAAGAGACAAAGTCACTTACAGAGGTAATTTCAGACCTCTCAGATTGTCTCTGTCTGTATATATAAATACTGTACACTGTCAGTGTATATAAATACTGTACATATGTTTTTATACTAGAGACCCTCTCTCTATATATACAGTGTGCACATGTATATTTATATGTATATGTGTACTAGATATAGGTGACCAATGGAATCTAGACAGAACTATGTATAATTCTGCCGATAATTGCTTTTATAAGGACGTGTTAAGTTGTGACACTGAATCCCAGGCATCTGGGATGGTGAACAAAACAATAAAACAGAAAGAAAAATTTCATTCCTGAAAAGTCTATTTTAGTGTGTAGCTTATTTTCCTTAATTGAGGTCTTGTAGGCTTATTTCCATGTAAAGCAAATAAAAATATGTATTTAAAAAAAATAATTGTTTCTTTCTCATGCTGGTTGCTCCATTTTGTACTTCTGTTTGTTTTTCTTTGCTAAGAAGAAACTGGATTAGGCTGAAAATACGAGCTCCTTCCACATGTTCACATCCACATGATAACAACCTTTGAAGGACAAATAATTACACGGTGACAACTTCTGAAATTTTCCCTTCAGCATAACAATTAATGCCATTAAAAAGAGGTTGAAAAGACTGAGTTTACTAAATGTACAAAATAAATGACTAAATACAAGATAAGGTGGACATTTTCCAATATGAAGAGATTTTTTATTTTGGCAAGAATATAATTAATTTTCATCTGTATTCTGTGGGATTTGAAAAAGAAACACCCACCCAGGTGAATCCAGTTGTGCACGTTAAGATGAGGGATACTTAAACAAAGAAGAACATAAAATTTTCTCATATCAAGTACAGGCAAAATCTTTGGAACAAAAGTTCAGTAACAAGAGCTGCTAAGACTAAATCAGGCAAAGATATCTGCAAAAGATACATTGCTCTCCCTTCAGCAGAACAAATTGATGAGATGACTTCTTCAGATTCAACAGCCACAGTTTCTGTGTTTCTGTGGTATAGGAACCACTGGCATTATTGTTTCTTATACTGCTCTGATGCTCAAATACCACTTCACTAATTGTAGTGCTGTGTTCTTCATTACTTTTCCCGATCTTAGCAATTTTGTTGAATATGCGTGGTTAAGGAGTTATAGTGGAACAGTGCATAATTTTGTTATAATGAACTGTGACTAATTGAATAAAAGTCTGAGATTCATAGTGGTAATTAATCACCCCCTGACTACTTTCTGCTTGCATTTTAATGATAAATTATTTTTTACATTTATTTACAAAATAAAAAATACAATGGGTGACTGCTTCAGAGTGCTTTTCGCCCTGTCTCCTCGCTTAGAGGGAATTTATCTTACTTCCATGGGAATCAGATGAAAGAATACTCTGAATTTCACTGGCTAGCACTTAAATCTCTGCATGATATGTATATATTATTCACAGCATAGAAGAAAAAAATGTATAAACTATGAAATATTTTATTCTTCTCTAGGAAGCATCTTCCACCAGATGGCCTCTAAGCACAAGTGCAAGCATTACTGCATTCAAGCATTTATCTTTCATTTGGAAAATAAAAAATTTACTGTTCAGTTCTTTTAATAAGAAGGGTAAACTGAGTAAGCGTAAAATAATCTTCCAGATTTTTGAACCCAGTGGTTCCATTTTGGCTTGAATGACTTTCTCTAATGGTATGACCAGAGTGTATTCATCTCCAAAAGAAGTCAGAAGGAAATGAAGGTGTGTGTGACTGAAACAAGCTTACCAATCTTAATGTTAAAATAGAGGAGCATCAGAAGAAAGAATACATTTTAAAAGTGATAGTCCATGTGAACTGGCTGTGAACAGAACTAATTCATTCTGGTTTGTGTTTTTAAGATCGTTAAACCACAACATAGGTATGTTGAACCTCCAAACTGCAACTAACATTATGGCAAAAACAACAGCAGAATTTAGTCCCTCTGAACTGAAGGCAGCTGACTGAAAAACCAAAGGTAGAATCTTAGTTGGTGTCGTGGTTTTCCTGACATTGTATAGAAAGGATCCTCCAGAAATCAAATTAGCTTTATATATTATTTGCTTCTCGAGCAGCACTTCTTTTGACTAGCAAAGTGAAGCAACGAAACTCCAAGCCTATAAAACTCATTTACATGCCTTGAATAGGACCCTTCCAGGAAGAGACACAAAAAGTATGACTCAAGGGACAGTTAAATACAATAAACAGGAGATAATTGTCAGATACAGATCAGCATAATAAAAATATTCAGAGGTTTTGTGACAGAGCGAAAAGTTCAGCCATAGAATCAATATTAAATCCCCAATAATATAATTGAATATTTTAGTTCTTTTCTATGATACAATACAATGAAAATTGGTGTAACTGCCAATTTCTGTAATGTTCTGATAATTCTTATTTACATCAGATGACTGTTTTAATAAAGTCCAAAGTGAATGCTTATATTCAAATAATTTTTGTCAGTATAATTCAGTATGATATTTTCTTTGCTTGTACCTATCACCTTCCAATTTTCTTTAAATTTCAAGTTCAAACTCAGAGTTTAGATACAAAAGTAGCCTAAACCTGGAAAATTTTGAATTCAGCACTAGGCCTAGGATTCATTCTCGGTAGATCTAAATGAGTAAAAAGTTAAGATCCCAGGAAAAACTCAACGTTTAACCCTTTCTGTTGAGAATGGACAGAGCAAAGGTTTGCCAAATTGTGATGAAACCTATCTAAAAATAAGAGCATGAAACTGATGGAACAAATCCCACCCACTAAGAGCTGCAAGATTTCACAGAATCACAGAATTTTGGGGATTGGAAGAGACCTCTGGAGATCATCTAGATCAAATTCCCTGCTAATGCAGGTTCACCTACAACAGCTTGCACAGGAATGTGTCCAGATGGGTTTCAAAGATCTTCAGAGAAGGACATTCCACAGCCTCTCTGGGTGGCCTCTTCCAGCTCTCCATCACCCTCATAGTAAAGTTTTCCTTCATGTTCAGGTGGATCCTCTTGTGTTCCAGTGTGTGTTCCTGACACAAGGCACCGTTGAGAGGAGTGTGGCCCCATCCTCTTGACTCTTGCCTATTAGATGTTTGTAAGCATTCTCAAGGCCCCCTCTCAGTCTTCCCTTTCCCATGTTAAACAGTGATCTCTCAGCCTTTCCTTGTAAGAGAGATCCTCCAGTCCCCCGATCTCACCTGTGGTCTTCCACTGGACTCTCTCCAGTAGATACTTGTCTTTCTTGAACTGGGGAGCCCAGAAGTGGACACAATACTCCAGAAGGAGTCTCACTAGGGCAGAGCAGATGGGAACGATTACCTCCCTCGACCTGCTTGCTACACTTTTTTTGATGCATCCCAGAATACCATTGGCCTTCTTAGCCACGAGTACACATTGCTGGCTCATCTTCAACTTGTAATCCACCAGGATTCCCAGGTCCCTCTCTGCAGAGCTGTTTTCCAGCAGGTCAACCCCTAACCTGGTGCAGGAAGTTAGTCCTCTCGAGGTGCAGAGCACTGTACTTTGCTTTGTTGGACACTGTACAAATGTGTATGTAGATTTATCATCTAAATTCATAACACAGAGAAGAAAACTGCACTTCAAATGCTCATTCTTTTTCATTGTATAATGAACAACTAGTTGATTTGCTACCTAAAAATGTCCCTTTTTGTCAGCTGTCTAGTGGAGATGGGTTCAGATGTAGTAGCTGGGTATTAAGTTCAGATGCCTGCATTACAAATGTCTGTATCGGTGAGATAAGTCCTATCTATAAGTCTTTAAAGTTCTGGAACTATCCAATTTTAAATCAATGGATTGTGATTTCCAAACACTAAATTAGAAAATTCTCTGTTCTCAAGCCACACAGCAGAAGTTCCACAAAAGCGTGATCTCTCCTTTGTTGTAGCATCACGTTACGGTTTCCTAGTAGCCATGTGTATAGAAGCACCTACTGGTGAAATTAGGGATTCACAAGGGAGATAGAAATGTTTCCCTAACTTTCAGAAGAATCTAAGCTAATAGGCAGTTATTTTGCTACCTATTTCAAATCAGAAAAAAAGTGAAGACTTTTGTGAATACAATCTAGAACACTTTAGCCATGATACACCTGCTCTCTAACTGAAACACAGTACGTTTAAAAGCTCTTGTAAGTACAGGAACAGCTGGAACAGTTTATTTGTATTCAATGAAGAAAAGCAGCATTAAGTTAATAACTGATATTCTGGGAATTGAAATTTACAGGCAAGAAAACAGATTTCTCATGTTTTATTTCAGGAAAAGATACCTGATTCCACTACATACTAAGTTAAACTGGTTATTTCTTTATATTGAATAACTACTCAGTAACTTTTAGTGTTTACAAAGAGTCTGAAATTTTGATCTGACATGCTAAAATATACATTTTGTCTACATTTAAATGAAAGTGTAATGTATGAAATTTACATAAGCTTTTATTATCCAAAAATACTTAGAATCTAATAATTTAAGACACAATTCTAAAAGACCTTACAGTTCATTGAATTACACATGAGGAACTGGAATTTTCAGAAACCTAAGAAAATTGTAAATCAGAATGTGACAAAAGAAGTAACTACTGAAAGTAGTGCTAAATCTCTGCACATAAATGAAGTGGCTAAGACAGAAAAGTATTTTCAAGCACAAGTAAGCAATTCATGTACCTAGTAAGTGATGGAGGTCAAGTTAGCTTAGAAATATTTTTTAAATTGAAAAATCAAACAAACAAATAAACAAAGCAATCCAATCCCTTCTATCCTACATCTCTATGAATGTCCCTTTATATTCCCTAGGTTTAGAATACCCACAAATCTCCATGTCAGTTTAAATAGCACATAAAAATAGTAGTTTCATATTCTAAAGAGGCATGCAAAGCAGTTCTGTATGAAGATGTATTTTATTAGAACTGCATGCCACATCCTTGTGCTTATTTCTGCTAGCTACTTTCTCTGAAATATATAATTTTTAAAAAAATCATTGAAGAGAAATCTCACTGGTGACATTGAAGTGCACTGTATCTATCTAAAGGTGATGTACCTAACATGGACACCTAGGATTCCTCTAAAGTCACTGGAGGTGGATATCTCCATAAGATCATAGAATCATAGAATTGGAAGAGTTGGAAGAGACCTCCGAGATCATCAAGTCCAACTGTGCCTGTCTCCCTACTAAAACATGTCCACAAGGAACTAATCTACCTGTCTTTTAAACACCTCCAGGGATGATGACTCCACCTCCTCCCTGGATAATTGATCCAACCTTTCAGCAAAGAAATTCTTCCTAATGACTCTTTCCATTCTAAACTAATTGTATGAGACAAATTTAACTACTTGTTCTCTGGAGGTCTGTATTCATTAATTGCAGAGGGAGTTAAGCTAGACACCTATGTTTTGGTTGCCTAAGATTATTTTAAATAATCCCTACTTTGGGGTTTTAAGATCCAGTAAATTCCTACTTTTGACAATGAGAATTAACTGCTGATCGCGAATCACTTGGGATTTGTAATGAGAGGGCAAAAAAATATTGTTATACTCTGAATCAGTAAATGATATATCTTCTCACATCTCTCTGAATTTTGATAGATCTGATTTAGTAAAAGCCATTAAAGTACCTAGAATATCCAGAAGATTACACAGAGAGAACTGACAATGTGTCTCTAAAGAAAACTATGGACTCTGTAATGGTGGCAACACAGTATGAAACCGATGATTCAATACCATATGTAACCAGATGAAAAACTGACCATTTCAGAGACACCCCTGATTGGTTTTGACCTTTTAGCATCACTCTGTCCTAAGGAGTTTGCAAGGCAGATTTAAAGTCTAGCTGAAGTTATCTAAGAAACAGGAAGAAGAAATGAGAGTATTGAAAGGGATTTGCTATCTTGAACAGAAACAAAAGACCTTACAGCTGCGCCAATTTAGCACATTTATCATTTTTTGTTCGCTGGTGGTTTGTAACTTCCAATGCAGTTTGTGTGGGGATTACTTGTAACCTTTGCAGCTTGTTTCCTGGTAACTGAAGCCCTTGACAGACATTCCTTTCAGGATCTGTTAGGCTAAAAGACATTACTGTCACTACCCGTTCTTCGCTAAGTTTCCCCTTCATATTACTTCTCAGCGTTCAAAAAATTTCATGAGCTCTATCTGATTAAATTCAGGAAAAATGACCTATGTTAACTGTAACAGTTTGTTACAACAAAAAAAAATGGTAATTTTAAAAGAAATGAATTGGAGAGCTCTCAAATAAACTAGGATGTAGATTTTAGAGGGATATAGCCTTGACCAGTTAAGTAGTGTGTGCAGACAAAAATTACAGCCTTTTCTTAGGTCACAGTTACAGCCAGAAAAGGGCAGCTATCTTCCACCTGAATATTCTGAGCAATATAACAAAATAAGTAAAATTTGCAGGCAATATGAATGTCTTCTTAGTATGTTCTTAGCTTAGTTTCAGTTGTACCATTAAGAAACAGCTTACTACAAATAAGAAAGCATATATGTATAACATATATTACATTATATAGTATTAAGAAATTTTATAATCACAGCTAGAATAGTCAAGAGTGAAGAGATTAAATTTAGATTGAAATTGCATAAAAAATGAAGATTTGTACAATACTGACTGAGTAGCTCCAGCAAATACAGTGGAACAAAGTTCCCCACTTTCCTCCACTTTCTTATAATATTTGTAGCACACAACTTCACCATCTTACCTCAGAGAAAAGAGAGGTATGACTGGAGTCACTGCAACATGGATGTCTGGCTAATTTACATGACTGAAATTGCCCGCTTTGACTATAATGTGTTTAGCAAGGACATAGAGGCTTGAACAAGTGAAAAGTAAGGGCAAAGAGGAGAAAGGGTGGCACTCCGTAGCAGCAATGTCAGTACCAGTTTCAGGATTGATGGGTCCAGGGACCTGAATGTTAAGTGAACAAAGGACTAAATAACAAAGAATCCAAAATTCCTAAATTAGAGAACACATCTATCTGTATATAAGAGGAAGAAAAACTGTGTTACTAAGGAGGATTTCAGGTCTGGAGACATTAAAGGTCTCACACAGGCAGTAGTTAGTCATTAGAGTCCTTGAATAAATGCATATATGAGTGGGTATTTTTTTTTTCTTTTTTTTCCCTCGCTCCAGAGGTGTCGCATTTAACACAAGCTAGCTCTATTTTGGATCTCATTATATGGATAAAGATGAATTAATTGCTGGCTTAGTATCTGGCTGTTGCTTAGAGACCGGTGATTACAACCTGCTTATATTTAATATAAGCAGATAAAAAGATAGTCCAAACCACTTTTATTTCGGTTCATTGATTGTAAGATAGTCCTGACCACTGCTTCCTAAGAAACCACCAAGTTGGTGATTAACTTGTCTGTATGAATTATATATGGTTCTTCAGACAAGTTCAGTTTCCAAGCTAAGGAGAATTAAATGGGAAATAGAAGATGAAAAAATAAAAAAGGAAGCAACAGTGTCTCTGAAAAACAGAGCTTTAAGAAAAAAACCCTGAAATACTTTTGATATTTACTTGAGAAGCAATGATTCCATGTTTGTAAGGAAGCTAGTTTTCAACTAGCACTTACCTTGTCCTAGTGGAAAAATGAAGGCAATAATTGGAAAATAAAAATCATTATATATCAAAAGGAAGAAAAGGGACAGAGATAATAATCAATAAAAATTAGAAGTTATTAAGAGGAAAATATAATAAGAAAAGCAAAATACATAAAGGAAAATTAATGGCTCAAATAAACAATGAAGACTGTGCAAATGGAAAACAAGCTCTGAGGATAAGTTTAGCAGTTAAAGGTAATATTATAAATAATGCTTAAGAAAACCCAGAAGAACTTGTTATTTCACCACATAGGTAGTTTTGACTTACTGGTAATTGAAGAAGTTGCTATCTGTCTTCATTAAAGCAAGAAGCCTTCAAATTCATGCCCAAGTGACTTAGGGAGTTGTAAAGCACATCTCAGGATATAGAGTTAGATATTTATTATGGGATATAATAATAGAACATTACAAAGTCTTGGAGAACACAAACATTTGCCCAGTATTAAAAAAAAAAATAGGAAAAAAGGATGTGTGGGCTGACTTGTTCACAGCAAGCCTGTTAAAGTGAGTAAAACTATCACTCAGGTTTCATGTTATGGACAATTAACTGTGGAATCAAATTAATGGTGGTAAAAACAACCTTCTGGAACACAGGCTTTATGAAAAAAAATACTGAGATTACAGTGGCCAATACAGATAACGGCTCCACGTCTGGGACCGGCTGTTTCCAGCACAGGGCAGCTCCAGCCTCTCTTCCAGATACCTTTCCCCAGAGAGCTCTCCTGCTGCCAACACCTGGGGACGCACCCCCGTACACCGCTGTGTTTCAGGATCTGTATCCGTTTGGCCCCCATGGAGCCCGCGTGTCCCTGGTGCAGCACCTGGAGTGAGTGCAGGTGTGTGAGTGACTGTGAGCTTGAGGGATGATGGAGGCATGTAGGGGATTTTCTTGCAGCGCAAGGCCATGGAATATTACAAGAAACCTGTGTGCACAACCCTGCCTATGATTACAGCGAGAGTGGCCTCAGAACCGTCCCTTGGATAGAGCTGGGAAGAGGATCCAGGATGTTTCACAGGCGATAAGGACAGAACAAGAATGCAAACAATGCAAGGCTTAATTGCAAGGAGGGGGGTGGTGGCTGTAAAGTGTGCTTGCGGGTGAGTAGTCTAGCTGGACCAATTATATTGTTAGGTTAGGCGGACAGACACTGTATTGTAACCAATCATAATAATTGCTTAGCTGCATGTACTCTGGCAAAATAGTATATAACCTGGGCTATCTGGGCAATAAAGGGGAACAATACCATACTTCTGTGAAGATCGTGTATTGATTCCTGAGGCGGCTTCCTTCAGAGGCAGACCTGGCGAGGCACCCAGAGCACCTGGCTGTGGGACAGAGAGAGGGGTGCAGGACAGCTTCTGGAGAGACTGTGCCTTTTAGGCGAGGAACTGCCTCATCTGTGCCTGGGAATAGAGTGCTTGTGTAAGTCAAGTTACCGGAAGGACCCACTTGTGTGCTAGTGTGTGCATGCGTGCACCTACAAGATGGATCTACGTATGGTGGCAAGTGGAGTAAGGCTGTAGTCTTCAGGTCTTGAATGTCCAGGTACCAGCAACTGGCAAGACTGGGACAAATAAGCAGCTACTGGGCAGACAGCAGCTGAGACCAGCTGTCGTAGGGACACCCATTGTACGTGGCTGTATCTATGTTATCACTAAGAGGATATCATCTTGGTCAGAGCACGAGAAGTACAAGGTGAGGTCACGGGTGCTCTACTTCAAGGCAGAGAATGAGTCCCTCCAGGGCGGCAGGGGATCCCTGTTTCAGGTCTGCAGCACCTCCTGCCCTCCTGCTCCTCTCATCTTTGTGTTTGCGGCATTGTTTCTCACACATTTTCTCCTTCCTCCTCACTCTGCCTGTGTGGTGTTTTACTCTTCCTCAAGTGTGTTTTCACAGAAGCTTCGCCAGACTTGGAAGAGAAATAAATCCCTCTGACTCATAAGGCACATGTATCTGTATCTAATAAACACACCTGGGAGTGTGCAAAGACACACGCTCTGCATATGCTGGAGGTGGAAGTTGCAGTGCTGTTAAAGTAAAAGGCTGAGTTAAGCTATTGGTCACAGGAATAAGCAAACTATGTGTCCATCTCTGAAGAGTTTTGATTTATTTTTGAGTACAAGACTAGTGGACTGGTTAAGCTTAGAACAGTACAGAAGCATAGAATCAAAGAACTGGTTAGGTTGGAAAACACTTTTAAAACCAAGTCCAACCATAAAGCTAACACTGCAAAGTCCACCCCTAAACCATGTCCCTGTGCACCACATCTACATCTTATGAAACCTTACACAGTTGGCCTTGGACCATCGACCCAGTCTGCCCAGATCTTTCTGTAGAGCCTCCCTAACCTCAAGTAGATCAACTTTCATGCCTAACTATGTGTTGCCTGCAAAGTTACTGAGGGTGCATTTGATTCTCTTGTCCAGATTATTGATAAAGATGTTTTTAGTGTCTCCAGGTCTGCATGAATAAGCACCCCACACATCCCCTGCAACCTGGGTCCCTCCCCGGGCTGCAGGGTGGGTCTGTGCTCCAGCAGGGTCTCTCCAGAGCTGCAAGAGGTCCCTGCTTCAGCTGCAGCACCTTGTGCCCTCCTCCTCCTCCGACCTCAGCTCCCTCTGTTGTTGCTCCATCCTTGCCTTCCTCCTCCTGCGCCTGTGCTGCCTTTGGCCCTTTCGGAAACCTGTTTCCTCCCTCTGGGCACCCCAGCTTGGCCGAGGGGTTCAGCTGTGTCCTGTGGTGGGGACGTTGCAGCTGGTTGGGATTGACTGTGTCCAACACAGGGCAGACCCAGCTTCTCCCCACAGAGACCGCTCTGTAGCCCCACTGCCAGCACCTGGGCATGGACACCCAGTACTACAGTTCATTGAGTTTTTTGGGGTGGTTTTTTGTTTGTTTTTTTTTATAGCATAGAAAAAAATGAAATTAATTAATGTCTCTAATTTGAAGACAGACGATTTGGAAACAGCAATCCAGATGTTAACTTTAAACATAGAAAGGTGATTAACTGCCAGAACGAACTGCCTGGTGTTTATTCTGTACTGGCTGATCCCTTCAAAATCAAGAGTGGATAACTGGCTGGAAGTTACTCTTTAGCCACATGTAAATTTTTCATTGATCTAATACAACCGTGGGCTCTGTCCATGGGTGAATGAAGCTTAGGAGAAAGATAAAACTGGAAAAGTCACGTTTTTTTTCTGTGTGTTTTTTTTGTCTTTATGCTTAAAACTGCAAGTAATGACATTAAACTTTTTTGGTTTATTTTTTCTCAGTTTAAAAAAAAAAAAAAACAGGAGAAGAAAATATTCAGCAGGGAATGATAAAGGTACTAAAATACTGTAATAAAATGTAAGTGCTCTTATAAAAGGGCAGGCTGGGCTGTCTGCCTGTATCTGCAGCTTTCTCTCATGCTCCCTTCTTGTCTGTGTCTCCATGCTTGTGTCTTGTTTTGATAGATGAAAGTTCAAGCAGTGAAACACGCTGTCAGACTAAAACCATTTGTCACTGAAAGCCAGCATTGGTCTGCGTATAGATATTGGATCTGAGTCATGTCTTTTCTTTTGACAAGGATGTCAGTGCTATTTGTCACAGACTTGTTTATCTGCCAGATCAGACTGCCATTTTGCTATCCTGGGTCAGCACATAAGAGAAGCAGCTCACCTCCAGTAACACCGTCAAATTAGCCTCAGCATAAAGACGCCAAAGCTGGTGTCTTTGCATTTTTTAACTTTAACGTGACAGGGTCGGTAAGAGTAGTTTGGCAAGTCCTGCGGGGCCATACAGAATGCCAAGGCAGCTCACCTATTAAATATCCACAGAACAAACATATGAGTGTATTTAAAATGGTTTTAATCTTTGTTTCAAAGAAGAGATATCTGAAATGACCGTTTTGATCTTTCCTGTATTTTTCCACTTTGGCACGTTGGGTGATCAAAGCACACTTTGGCTACTGACAGCTCGTGTAGCTAAGCAGTGGCTCTTTGGACTGGAAATTAATCCTTTCTTTAATCTTCATGTTATCAGAGAACTCAATTGTAAATGTAGCCATAAATGATTGGACCCGGTCCCATTATTGGGTTTACAAACATTAATGCAGGGATTTTTTTTAATCTAAAGATTGAAGGATTTAAGGAAGGATTTATGTAGTTCTCTTATTCCCTGGAATCTTTTGTTGCGTTTCAAATATGAATTACACAGACAAGGGCAGAAAACATCAGAAACATACTGCAAAGCAGTACTACAAAGGCTGCGTTTGAACTGGAAAGGCAGATTACTATGCTAATACAATAAGAGAGAGTTGAAGAGTAGGTAAATATTTGAAATCCATCAGATTGTTCTTGATAAGCACTATTATCACTAAAGATTAGTTTAATTTGTAAATGTACTGTAACAGCTACTCAGATATTCCAAAGTTTCCCACACGAATGGCAACATAGTACGAAGATGAGAAATAATGAGCTTTAAATAGCAGGAGTAAAGTGGATAAAAACAAAATGGAATTTTCTCTCTTCTTGCACAAACGTATGTCAATTTTGGTACGAGATTCAAACTAGAAATATTATAAAGTTCTAAAGGTTCAGCATTTTCCTTCTAACATCCCTTATTTTCTGCCTGCTGTAGATTTTTAGGCCTACTCTGTTCTTCTCTTTCTCCTGAATTACCAACACACACAAGTGGGAGGAGCAGAAAGTACATTATTTGAGCTAATGAGGTACATAGATCAGATATTCTTTTTCTACTGGCCTAGAATCCCGTTTGTGCCTACTGATGGAGAAAACAGAACATCAAAGTATTGCTATTGCAGTCCTCTGTGTTAGGGTCTTAGCATTGCCAGCAAAACTAAAGGAAGAGAGAGCAATCTGTGGGAAATAAAGCCCGTGTGAGCATTCTGTAGCTCTGCAAGGCCTAAGTACCCTCATTCAAACTCAGTGAAGTCAGTCAGACTGCAGGAGTATAATTCGAGGCAGAATTTTCCATAGCCCTTTGGAGATTTGTCTCAGCTTAACACCTGAGCCTTTTGAGGTTCACTACTCCTTCTTGCCAGCTACACCATAAAGAGATGCAGGTGTTTCCTTAATTTCCTTGCAGTCAGATGGATTTCTTTCAGGTGTGTCTTGATAAAAGAACACTGGAAGTTTCTATCCTTGCCATTTATTTAAATCTTTCTTCCTTAATGTATTGCCCACCCCCACCTCCCAACTGTGAGCAATTCAGCAAAAAAAGATGCAAGATCTATTAACCTCCAAATTAGTATGAGCAAGTAATAGAATACCCCTTTTCTTATTGAGCGTATTTACTGACTTAAGTTTAAGCACTTGTTTTCATGTGATTCAGAATGCAGCTTAGTCCCTTACCAAGAACTTAAAACAAACAAAGAAATTTGCCAGTGAGATGCATTACAGAAAGGGAAAGAAAAAAAAAGAAAAAAAAAGAAAAAAAAATTAATTTTCCTCTTTTTCATCTGATAATTTCTGACAGAGAAATTTATATTCCACCTTCATTGAATAGGTCTTGTATGAGGTAAAGGAGGAACAAAGGACTTGGGTTGTGTATATTCCGTGGTGATTTTGGCTATTTAGCAGTTTCCTGCAACCTAGATTTTCACCCTTAGGTTCAGGAAATTCCCAAATGCTACCAAGACAACACATTCCCTATAATGTTTTCCATGGGATGAATCAGAATTTTCCGATGAATTGGGGAGCAGGGGGGAACAGCAGCAAGAAAATAATATACTGTAAATCTTTTCTTATTGAACATTTATAGACAGGTCTTTAGTAGATTAAAACTCATAGTGGTTGTTTTTTTTTTTTTCAGAAGGAAGAAGGGAACATGAAAATACCAAATGGACCTACCAAGAAATTTAGTGCTCATTATCTCTTCAGTGCAGGGAAGAGGTTGCATGAGAATTGAAACTCTAGGAGGGACTGACAAAGGATTTATAATTGACTTTCAGGAAGTCCAAGTCTGATTCTGAAGGGCTTCAGGCAAAATTCCTTTGCAATCCTGTGCTGAGCCTAGTCTAGTTTGGAAGAAAAGAACAATGTTATGTGATACCATTTTCATTCACACTGTGAAAGCACATTGTAAATTCAAGTGGTAGTCCTGATTCAAAATATGACATTTCAATACTACAAAACCAGCTGTGCTGGTGTTGACTGAGACAGATTTAATTTTCTTAGCAATAGCTAGTATGGGGCTATATTTTAGATTTGTGATGAAATAGTGTTGGTAATAGAGAGGCACTTCAGTTATTGCAGAACAGTGCTCACACTGTGTCAAAGCCTTTTCTACTCCTCATCCCACCCCACCAGTGAGCAGACTGAGGGTGCACAAGGAGTTGGGAGGGGACACAGCTGGGACAGCTGCCCCAAACCAACCAAAGAGATGTTCTACACCATGTGACATCGTGCTCAGCATATAAATCTTGGGGAAGAAGAAGAAAAGGGGGAGATGTTTGGAGTGGTGGTGTTTGTTTTCCTAAGTAGCTGTTATATGTGATGAAGTCCTGCTTTCCTGGGGATGGCTGAACACCTGCCTGCTGATGGGAAGTAATGAATGAAATCGTTGTTTGGCTTGCACAAATAGCTTTTGCTTTGCCTATTAAACTGTCTTTATCTCAACTCATGAGTTTTCTTGCTTTTACTCTTTCAGTTCTTTCCCCTTTCCTACTGAAGGGAAGTGAGTGAGTGTCTGTGTGGTACTTAAGTTGCCTGGTCAGGTTAAACTATGATACCAGCACATTGAGTACCCCTGCAGCCAGCTAAAAAAGAAGGATAGAGAATTAAATTAATATGCTTTTACTTAGTGGTATTGATAACAGACAGCACATAACAAAATTTAAAGGCAATTTGCTGGGGAGACCATTGATCAACTTTATTTTAAGAAACATGTTTTTCAATAATAGTGTAGATACTCAATTAGAGGATAAAAGTCTCAACTATTGTCTTTTACTCTGTAACAGATGTACGAAATTGAATGTTTTCTGTATGTTGGTGTAGAAAATAATAGAGAAAGCGCTCTCAAATAAAAGAGAGAGTTGCGGAGTGTTTGGGTTTTCCTTTTGGTTTTTTATTACCTGCATTATTCAGGTAAGTTTTTCTTACTCAACAAATCAAATAGCTTTGTGATAAAGAACAACCTAAAGGATTCTGGAGCTCAGGTTAGCAAGCTATCATCAGGCTTGTGTTCCTGAAGTATCTGTGGCTCATCAGACCCTTTAATTTACCATTATTATGGTGTGGGAAACACAGTACACATGAATGTGATATGTAAATATTTTTGAAGGTAGGCACCTGACATCCTTCTGGAATTTTTTTTAAAAAAATCGTGTGTGGCGTTAGAATGCAGAAAACTCAAACTTTGAAAATCTGTATTTTATTCAATTTTGAATTATATTCTGGTGTTAGACTGGAACAATTTGGGAAATTGAAGCAGAATTTAGGAGGCAGATGGGGATAGCAAAGTTGGGAAAAGGCCTAAATCACTGAAAAAGAAGGCACGATATTTAGTTTAAGAACTTTTTTATTAACAGTTCCTTACTTTCTCCTGGGCTAACCACACTTAACTTCTTTGACTTGCTGACCTAAACTGATCTGCTGAAGACTAAACTTCTCCTACCAAAAAAATTTCCATAAACTGTGGTTCTACCTGTTTTCTTCTTCATTGTTTTCACAAGGAAGACATCTGATCAACATTTTTACTTTGCTTGTATTTTTCCTATTGGAAAAATATCTCCCTCTACAGTTCTTTTCAAAGCAAAAAAGTATTAACATCTTAAGCCATTTCTATTTCTCTCAGAATAAGTCCCTGATAACAAAATGCAGCTGAATGACTGTCTTCCGTGTCTTTTATACAGCATTCCCATTTTTACATACCAGTTTGCGATGGTACATTATTGCTGTAGTTATATTTTGAACCATTATTAGCCTCAAATTCTGGCAATACAGTGCTAAGAGAAATTACTGACAAATGCATGAGATGCAACAGATTCTTAATTGTCGCCTTAGTCAACAGGTGATACTTCTGGAAGATGTTGACTCTTGCAATGTGGAGCTTAGGCTGACTAGGAATGTGTCCATGTGATGCAATGGTCAGCCTATTATTTTGGTATGGGCAGGAGCTTTCCCCTTTCATTCTGGTTTAATGCTAATGACCTGTAAAGTGATGAACCCAGTTAAATGGGAGACTGAGTTTCTGTATTTGTCATCAGTTACTTGGTATTATCCAGTGCTTCAGGCAAGACTCTAGACTGTCAGACTTACAATCTGATCCCTTGTTATCAAGTACCACAATACTTCTGCTCACTGAGTATATAATTGTGGTTAATGAGTAGGATGTTCCATAAAGTAGCTCAGCACGCTTTCTATCTTGTTATCAGGGTAAAGGATAAAGTCTTATTCTACATAATTGTTTAATAATTAAAGACATACAATGATTTTTACTGACATCTTTCCTACCTGACTAGAATATTTCTGTGTGATTCTTCAAGCTTCCAAACGGTCATGTTTACTGAAATATTTGTTTCTCGGTATTATGAGACATGCATGCACGCACTTTCCCATAATATGGTAGTTGTCATCTAAGGATTGCAAAACACCCTTGGTAAAATTTTTCATGAATTCAGCCTCACTTTATCTCAGAGAAATTTCCTTGGAAATCTATATATGTGATTATGTGTAGCTAAACAGTAGCAAGTATGCAAGAAGAGTGGTTACCAGAGCCAAAAACACGTCCTCAGTAAAGATTAATTTTAGTTCTATTTTGATTGCCTCAGGTCAGCAGATCTTACAAGAAACTCCAAGGCATTCAAGTAAATTGTTCCACATCTATATACAGGGAATACTGGGGCCAACACATGAGACTTCTATCAAATCTTGTGTATTATTGAATAAAATAATATTTTACTGCTTATATTTGTAGTTTCAGAGTAGTTTCATTTTCCTGTGTAACTGAATTCAATTGTATAGGAGGATTCAAGAAATCCACTCCGATCCTGTTAATTTCAGGGTTTTTTCTTTCTCTTCAAGGAATGACTAAGCCAACCTCAAGAGATAATTTTAACATATTTTGGTAGTGTTGTACGCTACATGTGGTACTACATTCTTGTTATGAACTATCTGAGGAATTCCAAACGTTGCTACTAATCAGTAAGGACCTGGAGTAGATATCACAGTATATCACAGGGAAAAAATAACGATTCATGATGTAGTATCTGATACATATTTTTTCTTAAAATCCACATTGATTAAATTGTGATTTCTGTTCATAACAGGGCAGCTGGGCATGACTATTAATAGTGGAAAGTAGCATGAGGGACTGAGGCAGCGTGAAGACTTACAAGGCTCTGGACAGGCCATGCAGCTCATGTTCACATGAAGAATGTTGTTTTCCAAGCTTTCAGTAAGAGTAAGGCCAAATGAAACAGGAAAAGTTTTAAAATCATCTATCTTTGGCCACAGACTGGGACACAAGAAAAGAGGGATTCTGTTCTTGAAGTACTGTGCTAAGCATTGTAGCCTTCTGACGCTCTGCCTTGTAAAGTGTTGTGTTTGTACAAGGAACAGTTAATCTCGCCTGCTTATCTGAATTAGAAAGGCAGGGAAATGAAAAGCAGCACAAAGATATTCTTTGCTGCATTTGATTGGTATTCACCTCTGCCAACTGAGAGGATTTATAAGGTAGGACACCATTCACAACAGGCACAGCGAAGTTTCTTCTGAGTCCAACAGGGTAAAATCATAAACACTGCAGAGTCATTGGGCTTTCCCAGGTTTCCAGATCTCTGCATTGAGCTCCTTTACTCCACATGAATGTGTTCACATGCAGGTGTAAATTATTTTTAATAGTATCATCCTGTGGCGTGGTGGCTGACTAGCATTGCTCAGGTCTTCTCTGATCACCTTGAGTCCTTAGAAGAGCTCCAAATTTGCAACATCTACTGTCTCAGCCGGTCTTCCATTTCTCGTGCTGTATTTCCAGACTGTCTCGAACTCTCTGCTGTCATCTTTGGCCAAGTATGCAATGTTGTGCAATCTTCTGGCCTCATTGTTGATAAAATTAATAAATTATGGAAGGAGGAATGGGAAAAAAGTCAGAGAGGTCACAAAAGACAGACAACACATGACGCGGAGTCACACAACACTGACACTGTAATGCAACAAAGTTAACAGGGTATAAAACCTGACTACTCGTTTTATAAGAAAACTCTTCCTGGTAATTAAACCAATAGAGCAGAGACAGTCAATTATAATGATCTGTGGCAGTGTATATATCGGTGTTGGGGCTGCCAGTCAGCTGCACACGGCTGAAGGTATTCCTGAATGGAAAACTTGATGTTCTTTAACAAAAAGCTTCTGCTTGCCAGGTCAAACTAGCTAGCAAATGTCTACTAGCGGGAAAATCATTAATATATAGCAGATCCACTACAATGTAGTAGAAGACAGTCACTCAGATACCGATTTAAAAAGTAAGAAATCCCCAAATCTTAAGAAACCTGAACTATTCTAAAACTACTGATACTGCTATACTTGTTATAACCCTTTGTCATAGATACAAGCAAATATTCAGGGGTGAAATTTGCCCTCCTTGAGAACAGAGAGGATGCCAAATAAATTAAAGTAAAATTTTCTCCAGTACGAATGACAACCTAAACTTTCCTAACATTTGATTGAGTACTACTGGGAATGGAGAAACTTCCTTGCAAGAAGACCCAAGATTGTGATTATGTCTTTGTATTAGGTCAAGGAAAATAATTTGGAAATGCCAAGACCTGTGTATTATACCTACCATAAATCCCTTGGTATCAATTTTGTTCACTTGGGAGGAATGTCAGTTATAAAACCAAAGCTATTAGCCATGTATTAGTCATTCTGCCAAAATAAGGTTGTTCAGATTCCAAAACACATTTATAAAAAAAAATAATTTCTTTGTTAATATTCGATGTTTTGATAGAGGGACCTGTTTGGAAAAATGTTCTAATTGTGAATTTAAATAATTAATTTGTAGTTTCTATTTTATTTCTTAATAATAGAGATGATTTGGCACGGAATTTTGAATGTAATTTGTGGAAGGAAATTAAGTTTCCATCTTTAAATCATCTCATATTTACTTAAGTTTTACAGGTCATAAATTAGTAGCATGTTATGTAGAAGGCAGGTTGTCTTGTTCTTCTCTTTAACTTGGAGATAATCTCCCATAAGTCTCAAAGAAGCAGATGGATTCAGCTGGCAGCAACAAAACAGAACATTTCTATGTATTTTTATTTTTTTTTATTCCTAAGCAGTGTGAATTAAGATCACTCCCATATCGTTCATTATTTCTTAGTGATATGAATAATAATAACTGCCATCATATTTTTAACTATAAATCGTAGAGCTAGAAGATGACTAAAAGTAGGCAGCATAAGATACACTGTCAGTTATGCTCACATAAAGAAGGAAGAACTCTATGTATTCAAGAGAAGGAAGTAGCAGGTTGGTTTGTTTTGTTTATGTTTTGAACCAAGTACATAATTTAATTGTTGTACCTATGCACAAAAGACAGTATATTACTTAAGAAAGGGGGTAGACAAGTTCATGGATGACTAGCTCATTAGAAGCTCTTAAACATATTTGGCCGAGGAATTACCTAAATTTCAGGTTGATAATTAGTGGGATGGCATTTAGGGGCAGGAGTTGTTCCTTATTTAGCCATGTTCTATATTCTTTCCATAACCAGCCACTACCAGTTTCCAGAGAGGGAGGGCTTTGGCCACATTTCTGGCATGGGCCAGCATAAGAGATCTTATGTTTGGCTTCAGCCACAAGTATCTGAGTCATTTACATGTATAAAATATTGTACTTAAATGCTTCTTCTGGATTATAGGAAACACACTTTAAATACAGATCCTACTCACAGGATTTATAGCTACTGAAATTAAAACTGAAGCAATATAATCAAAACGCAACAGTTATTACAATCCGGTTATGGTGATTTTAGTTGATAACGCAGTTAAGACTGGCACAAAAGCTCTCTAGGATCTATCAAGTCTTCTGTAGTTTTACACTCACCTGTCCTATGTTTACGTGTCTGAAGCTCATCAACTTCAGCCCTCCTCAAGAAGGATATTCTCTTTCATTCCTGCAGTGACTCACACAATAGTTCACTGATTTCTAGTGGCACAGTGTACTTATTTTTCTATTGCTGTCCCTGAAACCTCTTTCACTTAACTCACATTTGTTTGTTTGTTTATACCTCACCAGTATCTCACCACAGTGATTTGTGTGTAGAGCCCCAGTACTTCTTGTGTCATCTGGTGCCTGCCCTCACCTAACCCCTACATTTTCGTTCCAGGATAAGATGGTTCACTCTGCACTCTGCTTTATTATCTATGAGCAATAGGCAGCACAGCACATAATTTCACAAAGCTAAACTAAAGTTTTAACAGACTTGGTTAACACTCCTGTGATGGCAAGATGATCATCATCACAACCAAAAGAAGACACTATCAGCACAGGCTGAGAAAGTCCAAACAAGCCATGTGGCCTGGCAAGATCAGGTCAATACAAAACCTACATAAATAATGATAAAACAGTATATAGCAGTCAAAAAAAACTCTAACTGCAATTAGTTTGCCTAGATGTCAGGGAGAAAAAAAAGGTGACAGAAGGAGTAAAAACGAGGGTATTTCTATTTTCTCCCCTGTAATTCTGAAGTGCCTTTGTTTGAATGACTATAGATATCTTGAACCGCGTATGCTGTTAAAAAATGCATGCCTTTAGAATTATTTTCATTGCTTTCCAATGAAGCATATTTAAATGTCAGCACAGATACTCCTGTTATTTAAATGACATAAATCAGAAGCACTACGTCAAGGAAAAAATACTAAGAGCAAGTGCTGAAGGATGTGACCACATCATTAAAAAATTATTTGTTCAGTATGTGTACTATCTGTATTCCATGCTTTCTATTCACTAAATATTTCTTTGTTCTTTAGGATATGAGCCATATCTCTCAAGGGTAATGCTTTATTCTCTAAAACAGTAAACATATTGACCACAACTAAGAATCTTGTTAGACAATTTGTACTACATTAGCAGGTCATGAGTATCCCTTTCTACGACCCCATATTGCAAAACAGAAGATTGAGCAAAAACATACCATTATATTGATTTCTTGGGAAGTAATATACAGAAATGTGTGTTTACACACAAAGATATATGTGCACATGAAAATGCATACACAGAATTGCATAAATGCCGCATATTTCACAAAACAGATTAATGGTTTCTTGGCTAGGCTATATTTCTCTTAGATTTGGTACCAATTCTATCTGATGAAATATTGATTTTTTCATCAATAAAAAAAAAAACATTGAGCTTCAGATTACTGTTACAGTCCACAATATTTTTTTCCTTCTCAGACTGTATAATAAGGGAGACCTTCTATCGACATCCAGCATTGTTCACATATGATATATATGCACATATACACTACAATACTGTGGAAGAATGTTTTCTTCAGAAGGGATAAACAAATTTCTTTAATCAATTTTAACCAGTGGCATGTGATGAGACATATGTATGCTGTGACATTTAAATCACATCCTTGTCTCCTTTGGTTTCTGGGACCCACTGAGAAGATTCCATGTCTAATATTAAACTTATTTGTAATTGTTCTCCATGAGACCTGGGTTCCTTTGTTGCAGAAGCAAAGATTCTGTCTTTGACAACAATGTCTTCTTGTTTTATTTTTTTCCCCAGCCATCTGTGTTGTTATTATGGAAATTATCACGACTGTGACAAGAGAGCACCATCTGAAATCTGTAGATATTCTTCCTTATATGACTTTGGTTGATTAAGTTTTATACTTTGGTAAGGACATGTGACAAATGTGATGCTGTAAGCTAAAACTCTTTTTCTTCTCAACTGCTTGTCAGTTTTGATTGTTCCACATTTGCTTGCTGCTTGCAATAGTTTTGTGCCATTTTCATGAAAATGAAAAAAACAGTCCACTTCAATATTTTGTTGGAATTTTGGTACCAGTTAATCCTTAAGGTTACTGTAGAAAATATGTATCCATTATTTTTTATTTTTTTAGGTAGAGTAGCTAAGGACTTTTCTCCATGAAAGTCAGTAAATAAAGATGTAAATATACAGTACTTCAGCAGTTGCGGGCCAAATATCCATGAGTTACCACTGATGTTTTAGCAAATGGTACCTGGTACAATTTAGCAAATGGTAAATTGTTAAAGTTGCTGTTAAAGTTCTCAGGAATAATCGTGCTTTCCTCTTCAACACAGTTGCAGATGGTCTCCACTCTTTTGTTTAAACTCATTGACTTTAGGAGCTGCCTGAGCACTCCTGAAAGAGTCCCTGCTTTCACATTAGCCTGACCCATTAGCTTTAGTTTAGCCTTCATAGATTCCCATGCAGGCCACACCGACATCCTTCTAGGGTGACTGTGAAGCTGATAACTATAATTTCTTGTCACTAGAAAGACGAAAAAAAAAAAAAAGCCAGCCCTACCTAGAAGAAAATACCAAAGCATTGTCCTTAGGATCATCCACACAAAGGTAAGGACATGTTTTCACACAATTTAAAATTGTAGGATTTTCTTCAGTCTGGTTTCACCCTAAATTAGAAGACTGGAACAGCTGATGTGTCAGCCTTGTGGATGATCAACAAATTGAGTCAAAATGATATATAGATATCTTGAAAGTCAGTAACTGGGCTTATGCAAGGGAAAAATATTCCTGCACTTCAAGGTAAAATCAGTGTTAACTGCTCCTATGCCATTTGCAGTACAGCAAAATAGGCGACTACAATTCCAATTTTAAATCAAATTAAGTATCTCCTTTATACAATCACAATAAAATTCTCACCAAGTATTTCAGGTATCTGAGAAACACTCAAAATTATAACAACATAAAGCTATAATGAGAATGAGTTAGGCTTGTATCTTTTGCAATCATCTTCAGAATGGATTCCATTTAATGCCATTTCTGTTCTCATTACAATCTTTGCCAAGCTAGAGCATCAGAATTTTAATGGACAGTACAATCTGTTTAAAAACTATAAACTCCTAATGGACCTACAGAGACTTTAACCTTCTGAATATTCTGGACTCATCAAACTTCCCACTACTTTCAGAGTTCAGGAGATACAAACAGGAGACAATAGAGAAGGCAAAAGCTGAACACCAACAATCTTAAAATTAAAATTAGGCTAACTGAAATGAAGAAGTGAGGAGCTGGAAGTGGCAGTCCTTGGTATCCATGTGACCTTGGATAAGCTTAAATTGAAAAATCAGTGAAATCTCCAAATTCACAGGAAGCAGCATGGCTAACTGACTCGACATTCTGAGGTGCTAGATTTTTTGTCCCTTCTTTGGGGGGTGTGTAGATTACTTATAAAGAAAGGCAATGGGCCTCTCCTGGTTTGTGCTGAGTTTATGTCCATCAGAAACCAAGGTATCGATAAAATAAAGCTAAGGACCTGGGAACTTTGATGCTGTACAAGCACAAGCACTGATACACGGTGAACCGGAACATACTGTGCCTTTAGACTGCAGTCTTTTTTCCTTTAAAATGGTTTCTCAATGAATCCTGCTATGTTTATTTAAAATGGAAATATCCACAGAAAATTTTAAAAAATCCAAAATATAAGTTTGCAATCAATTTGTGGATTTAGCATAGAGAAAATAAATATTTGTGAAACGATGCATACACTACAAAGACCGTGTGTCTCAGCAGTGCAGTCTTTTTGGAAGCCTGTGGCCAGTGGTGTTCCCCAGGGGTCACTACTGGGCCTAGTTTTGTTCTACATACTCCTCAGTGACCTGGATGAGAGGACAGAGTGTAGCCTCAGCAAGTTTGCTGATGATCCAAAGCTGTGAGAAGCGTCTGATAGGCCAGAAGGCAGTGTTGTCCTTCAGTGAGACCTGAACAAGCTAGAACGCTGAGTGGAAAGCAACCTGGTGAAGTTCAACAAAGGTAAGTGCAGAGTCCCTCTCCTAGGGAGGAACAATCCCATGAACCAGTACAGGTTAGGGGTTTACTGGCTGGAAAGAAGCTCTGCACAGAAGGACCTGGGAGTCCTGGTAGATGATAAGTTGATGATGAGCTAGCAATATGCCCTCGTGGCCAAGAAGGTCAATGGTATCCTGGGGTATGTTAAGAGTGTGACCCTTTGGCAGCATCAATTAAAATTAATGATTCAGAAAATTCCAGATTTCCAGCCAAAAACTAGAAAGTGCTATGTTCTTGAAACAACACTTTCAAGGTGGAATAGTTCAGTTCCAGATGAAGAGCCAGGAGTTTTCAGTAATTTTTGATAATTTCCATCGAGCTTCCAGAGGAAAAAGGCTTTATTGTTGAGACATTTCACCAAATAATTCAGAGATATTTTGATCAAAATATGTTTATCAGCCATCTGTTGTTTTTGGGGAAAGGAAAAAACAGCAATTGTATTAATTTTTTTTCACTCTATCACCTATAAAAGTCAGAGGTATAAAATAGATGACCATGGCACTAAAAGTTTTCTCTTAGTTCTGGGCAAATTGTTCCTTTAGTCTTCATGAATTCTGGACTGTAGCATTTCAAATGCAAAAGCTAAAGTAATTGTATCTGAGCCTATATCCTGTGAATATTCAAATGGGCTATTAGGAATGAAATACATTTATTTACTTAGGTATAGCTTGTGTGATCTATCTTAGTCTTAGATTAAAATTTAGCAGATGAGTCTTATTGTTTAAGAATAATTAAAGAAGAAAGTTTAAATTGGCAAAATAAGCATTCAGAAAAAGAAAAACACTGTATTTGGTTTGTGTGTAAATATTTTGATAGTGGGCATTCGACAAAGGTAGAAGCTTCTAGCAGCTGTTCCGTGCGTCTGGTAGCGCCAGTGCCAACTGGCTAAAAGGTGGAACAGCCACTGGACAAAACTGAGCCAATCAGTGACTGCACTCACACCTCTGTCATAACGTGTTTAAGAAGAAGAAAAAATACGCTCAAGATCAGTGAAGAAAAAGGAAGATTTGCTTCAGGCACCAGAGCAGAGATTCTCTTCCAGCCCGTGGTGAAGACCACGGTGAGGAAGACTGTCCATCTGCAGCACATGGAAGTTAAAGGTGGAGTAGATATGCACCTGCAACCCGTGGAAGAACCCACGCCGCAGCAGGTGGATGTCCACAAGAGACTGTGATTCCACTGCATCCACTGGCAATGACCTACACTGAAGATCATGGAGGACAGTCTCCTGTGGGTGAGACCCCATGCTGGAGCACAGGAAGAGAGTGAGGAGGAAGGAGTGGCAGACACAGCGTGTGATGAACTGACCCTAACCTCCATTTTCCACTCCCTGTGCTGCTGTGGGGAGCAGACAGAGAAAGGTGAAGTTGGGCCCAGGAAAAAGGGAGAGGTGGGGTGAAGGTATTCTTAAGATTTGGGTTTATTTCTCACTCCCCTACTCTGGTTTGATTGGTAATAAATTTGATTAATTTCCCCAAATCAAGTCTGTTTTGCCTAAGATGTTAACTATGGAGTGATCTCTCTCTGTCCATGTCTTAACCTATGAGTGTCTTGTAATCATCTCTCATTGATTACCTGAGGAGGAGGGAGATGGAGTGGTTTGAGGGACACCTCCTATCTAGCCAGGGTCCACACACAACACACATGGATATACATATTTTATGAGTGGATCTCAACTTACTAATTTCATTTAGTGTTATTTTGAGTGGCAGTCAGAAAGTTTGTCTACAAAAAAATACTATATACTAAGGAGCAAGTGTCAAGTGTTCTACTGATTTCAAGAAGAGCAAGTCTGAACCAAATATCTGTTGCAATAGGAACAGAGAAATCTTGGTCTTGAGTACTTCCACGTTTCTCATTAAGTTTGTTCTTATTTTAAATTTTCAGATAAAAACATGGATAGTTGTTTTCACTGTTCGTAAGATGTTCCTCCTTTTGGGTACAATTTTCATTTGCTACTCATTTAACTCTACTGACATCAACAAAATAAGCCATTTTACATTCCATATAACTGCCAAGTTCTGTTTATTAATTACTGCAAATCTTTAATACAATCTATGCTACAAAAATAGTTATAGTTCGGTCTTAAACAGAGTCCATTATATTTGAAAGCTGATACTGTGCCTTAAAATGTTTTAATGATCGATAATACAGTAAGCTAGTTCCACCTCTAGGCGATGAGTATGGACTCTCTTTATTAGTATTCAATTGGGCACTAAAAGCATATTGTACAGAATGTAGCACTGCTGGTAAGAGGCTAAGGTAGAAAAAAAAAAAATAATTTGTTCCAGAAATTCAATTAAAATGGAGATAAATGACTGTCCATATTTTACTTTTTTGTTACTTTTTTTAATTAATAAATTAAAACTGAGGGTCACTTTCCCAACTAATCAGTTTGCACTTAAAATTCTTAACTTATGTAAGTGTGTCTTTCATATAAGCTTGACAAAATACTTACTCAAAAATAATAATCTCTCTACTACGTTTGAACAAGAAATTATATACTAATAGAGACTATGGACTACCAGTAAAGCAAAAAGCCATTTGCAGTCCCATTCTTCTAGCCTTCAGATACAAACCACCAAAATACTAGTGTGGCAAGTGCTATGGAATTTTAGTTTTCCTGATTGTTTTAATTATGGGGTATCTTGTGTGCACACCCAGTTCACTTACAGCATTAATCCCCAGGGTGGCCCAGGAGCTCCTCGCCTTGTCCTCCTTGGCTGCTTCTTATAGTCTTCCCAGTATGAATGAGAAAATGGACTGATTTAAGATGACCAAGCTGAGACAAGGTGTCCTCCTAACCCTATTTATAATGAAGTACCTGTTTCAGGAGCTCTAAAGGTGGGAATTTCAGAAAATACCAGACTTCCCAGGGAGCACAGGCTGTATCTAAATGTGTTGATTCAACTTATTAGTAGACAAGTTGTCCCTTTCACAGATTTCATTATTCTGCTTAATTATTGTTGCACATTCTTCAATAACCTTAACTGCTAACAGTTTAGTTTTCCAACTAAAAAAACTTTTGATGGCTTATTTACAGAGAGGAAAAGCGGTTAATGGACACAGTTTGTCTTAATTGGCTGTAAACCTCATGTAACGTAGTGAATAAAATGACCAAACAAAAGGTTATGGTAGATAGAAATTTTGTAAGAGCTGTCGAACAGCTCAAATTTGAAAGACTCCTTTTCTTGCATATTTTATTTTTGTGATTGGTGGTTTGGTTTGGGGTGTTTTAGGTACACTTATCCCTTTCTCTTATTAGTCTCTAACATTTACAGTTATTATAGTGTCTACCTTACCACAAGTCTCAAGGTATGAAAATTATTTTTCCTCATTGTGTGACTGATGAATTTGCATAATAAGGAAATTCCCAGCCCATAAAATTATTCAAATATTTTAATAACATAATGTTTAGAGACGCTTATAAGAAAAGTCCAGTCCTCGTATGTTTAATAAATATCTCCGTATCACGAACTGGAATCGAAGACTTACTTGTAGGTAGAGAAGTTAGTGCCAATTTCCATTGATTTCATTAAAGCCAGCACTACAACTGTAAAATTTCTTCTTGTTGTCTCAGCTTATTTTCATTAACTAGATTATTTTTGTTTAAAAATAGAAAGCAGCATGCAAATAAGATCTTTTGATTAAATACCAATAAACTCCAAGCATGCAGGGTGAGATTTCTATTACCCAACTTAAGCCATCTAAAAGTCAACTCTAAGCTAATTACCTAGGCTCCTTCTCTAGTCCACGGAGTCTGAAGGGTGGTTCTCCTTCAAAATTCACACTCATCTTACATCAAATGGCTCTCATGAGGTACCCATTTCAATCAGTTATAGAACAAGTCAGGCTTGCACTCTATGCCTAACTTTAAAATTCATTTCTTTGGGACTGACTTCCACAGCAACTGTTGATTTGAAAGAATTTCAGATGCTAACGTCAACATCAGCAAAACTCGGCGGTTTAAGTAATGAGCAGCTGGTACTAGACTGATGAGCAGGATGATTGCCATTCAACAAAGGACTAATGAAGATCTACATAAGACACCTCTGCTACTTTCTGGAGGAGAATATGAAACCCAGGAAATAGCTAAATATAGCATTTCAAAATACATCGTATGGAATGAACAGTGTGTGTAAATGACTTAAAGTTGTATACAAGCTTGTTGTTTAGGTAAAAATTGATAATTAAAAGAAACATATTTGATTTATGACATAAGATGACAACCAACAGGAGAATGTTTGAAATGAGGAATGTTTGTAAAAGGGAATAATAAATTAGACCTTCTGAATTTAAGCTTTAAGACAGCCGGCCTTTAGAAAACACCTTCTGGCCCCCTTTACAAGGCATATATTTGCTTGATATCACAATGAATAAAGACACCATGTGTCCATCTATGAGTCTGTCTGAATCTGGAACCAGATAAGAAGAGCTGAGAAAATGACCGAGGTGGAACTTGATATGGCTAGTAAAGCAGTGGATTCTCTCTGAAGCTCTGGAAATTTGTCCTGGTCTGCTGTATACCCAGAAAGCCAAAGCTTCTTGATGCCCTTAGAAGTGAAACACAGTGACACTGGAAAGGATAGTCAGAACTAGTTAATAACTTTTGAAGATAAATCCCATTAAAAAGCTGAGCACATGCTTGGATACAAATATTACGAGTAAAGTCTTTTGTGATAAATTCTTCTGAAAAGATCAATAGCCAGTCAGTCTCCTTTTGAAAGAAATATAAATTATTGACAACTATAAGACAAAGCTAAGACTAAGTAAATATGTCAGGAAAAAAAAAATATATTGGTTGTGTCCTCCTATGAAAAAACCCAATAATTGTATCCTTTTTGAAATGAAATTATTTTCATTTATGGACAAATAAACAAACAAACATTAAAGAAACCACCTACCACACACCACCGTTTCAGGCCCAGCTTCACCCTTTCATTCCCGATGCCTATCCCCAAGAGGGATACAGGGATGGAGAAGAAGGCTGCAGTCAGACCATTCCAGCCCTTCTCATCCTCTCCTCCCTCCTCACACCTCTCCCTGCCCCAGCACCGGCTCTTCCCCAGGCTGCAGTCCTTCACTGACAACCTTCTCCCACCTGGGCTCTCCAGGGCAACAGCTCCTACAGGACACATCCCCCTGCTGCGGTCTGGGATACGGGCAGATTCCCCCTCTGTGGAGACTCTGGCTACTGGATTGGACCTTTATAGAAATGTTAACATTTAATTCAGCATAGTTATATTTAGTGAGGACATTGTCTGTGCTGAGATCACTCCATCTTCCTGACCGTCCTGCTTCACGGCGCAGCCACATCTTGCTGGGTTAGATCTCAGAACTTCATCTACCCAAGCAGGGTCAGGTCTACCCAAACTAGTTCTGACAGCTGCCTCCTAATATATACAGCAAAGATGGAAACACTGAAGAAAAGCATCGGAGCTAGTATGTAAGTGTGTTTTCAGTGGCCTACCTCGTATCATACATGTCGAGTTTCATCAGACCAAATCTGGTGCCAGATTTTATCAAGACATTTCAAAAATGGTCCATGTCAGCTGAAGATGTGTGAAGTTGTCCCTGAGAAGACAATCTTTTCCAGCACTTCTATTTTACCTCTTATTCCCCCAAAACCTTAGAAAAGCATAGGAGGGTTGGGGTTTCATATAATTTAAATTATTTTGGGTGTTTACCTCTCTCCAGAAAAAATATAGACTTTTGCTATATCTATTGGTCTATCCACTGCCAAGAACAACAAATCAAACATATTTTGAGACATCAAACAGGATGAGAAATCATAGTTAAGGTCCTTTTTATCTCTTTTTTTATCACAGACTAATGGTGGAAAAATGGAAATCGATTCCCTAGAGGCAGAGACACAAAACACTACAGAATATCTTGCTTCATCCAATAGTATTGGATATCCAGAGCGGAGCATTTTCGCCCTGTAAATTACATCAGTAGCATTTTGTGCTTATAGTCTATTCTGGTTTTAACATGAACGAACTGATGAATAAGAGAAAATATTTTACAGTTTATATTTGCTTGTAAGAATATAATTTCAATACTTTTTAACGTAGTAAATTCCACTGTAATTCCCATGCAGTGTGAAAGGGTAATTTAAGAGTATTTCTTGTTTGTTGAGTAGCAACATATTTCACAAGTGTAAATACAAATTAAAGAACTTGGGTCTGGATGATCCAGACTTCATAGGACTAGGTGCTACAAAGCATCATAATGGCTTTGTCATAGTCTTCAAATTGTATTGAGGTAAGCAGATCGGTCCTACTTTTCTCACAGTTTTTCTATTGGTTAACTTAAAGTCACGGTGTATCCTTGATTCAGATCTATGCAAGTGGCACTCATTGCTCCTCGTTCACACGTTGTGCTGTATTGTAATTTGTTTATTTCTCAGCTCCGTTTTGAAGTAGAATGTTATTTCTGTGACTAAGCTATCAGTCTCCAGCAAAAGGAGCACTGGCAACACAACTAGGTAAACCTCAGTCCTTGGGATTTCATTTTGATAAAAGAGCCCTAAGAATTATATGTGATGCTTATTCTCTGCAACAGGACATTTCTTAAATGTTCAGTCAAGAAGAAAAGTGACACCAATTTAACCAGCAATGTTAGCCGTGTGCTGGGCTTCTCTCCCCTTATATCACGCATTTCTGAGCTCAGTTCACCTTTAGTTGGTTCTTGAAGCCTGGCAGACTTGCAGCACAGGCAGCAGAGCTGCAAAAATGAAGGAAGGAAAATTTAATTGTCTTTATCTTTTTCCCCAGCTATAAATGCAATTTATTCTTAAATTTTATATCTTATTTCTTTTCAAAATATTATGCAGCTGTGCAGTAGCTACCTGCTAAAGATTCCTTTCTCCACAGAGTTTCACGACCTCTTTCTGTTGTTCATGGTACCATCTAGTTTTTAGCCTTACACACGATCACAGTGGGGACACCACGGTCTACTTTCTCTGCTACCTTGATGAGAACTCAAGGATTAGGTCAGAACCAACTGACAATCTCACTCTGATAGTGTTCTTTTTTGTCTTTCCCCTCTCTCTTTCCAATTTATCATTGGTTTTGTTGTTTAGGTTTGGGAATTAATTTTGAGTGTGGGGTTTTTTAATACTATACTATCTTTACAAAATGCTGTTCAAAGTCTCCCTGAAAACAAGCGGACATGATTAATTATATTGAAAAAACTCTCCATTCAGGTCAGAATTCCTCTGCCAAAATTGTCTCTCTTGTTTTTTTAACTGGAAATTCACACAAGAATGAGTCCAAAGTCAATCTCAAGCTTGCAAAATTACATCTAATGTCCTAAATGTCATAAAATCCAGATTCAGAACAGCACATGAAAAGTCTTGGCAGCATGATAGATGGTTTGCTACCATCAAGGATGATTAACAGAGAGGCGTTCTTATCTCACACCTCCTTGAGTCATTTGACATACCTGTCATATTTCCAAAGGAATATTTTAATATTGAGGTACATCAAAAGAACATGATGGAAAATGATACCAAAGATCAACCACTACTCTGATCCTGTATAGCATATAAACATAGTTGTAAACTGATATAGACACATACAAGCAAACTTTCACCATGTATATGTCTACACCAGTTCAATACATATGGTAAAACATAGGTTCAGCTCTGAGATGAAAAACAGTTTGTTGAAATTAAAGCCAAAAAGGTCAGTGATGGTGCTGATCAGCAAAGAAAAGGACTTTAAAAATTTGCTGCTAAGAAACAGCTGTTGGCTGAAGAATTCATATCTGTCTTTGGGCAACACTGTCTGTAGCTTATTATTCTTTCTGCATTCCTTGCTGATTTTAGACTCCTACTGACCCACACTTCTGAGTGATGCTTTCTGTTTGTCACCAGTTGCTAAAGGAGACTTAACACTAATCTAGCAATGACTGTAACTTTCATGACTTTCTCACTTTGTGGCTGAATTATAGCTATTAAATACAGCTTAGAATTAAATCATTAACTGCAGACACTGTCTGCGTTCGATCTGCTGTGTCCAGGTGACATAACAAATATAGTTGTCTGGTTTTATCACTGCTTGCCATTAAACAAGCCAGATTCAGAATCCTGAACTTCATTTATCGTCCCCAGGGGGGAGTGTACTTATCTAACCTTAAAATTTGCATTGTGTACGTGTGCATGTGCTTCAAGCATCCTTATAGCCATTGGAAGGGAATGAAGACTTTTAGAAAACAGAGGCTTTGAGACTGTGGTCAACTTCTCTGGCCCACTGGCACCAGTGAACTTTCTATGTAACGGTGAAGTTCATGGAATTTCATGGGATTATTCTTCACTAGTACAATGAGTTTCCCTAAAAGCAGATAATCATAATGAACCCTCTATCTCCTGTTGCATTTCTTTGTGGTACAACCTCTTTCATGAATGCACAGAAAAGAAAAAGAAAAAAGAAAACAAAAATCCCCACTTTCCATTGAAAACATATCACTGCATACAAAGTTCTCTCCCCTTAGAGAGGGTGAGCAAGAAAATGAGCTAGGGTTGACACGTTAATCACTTTATTTAATGTGATAATAGAAGATACTCCAATATTATTGGTGATGAGGGCTGCATAAGAATTAATATAGTCAAATAGAAACTACTTGCTTACAATGGGCAGAGAGGAGAGATTCTGAATAGGACTAGATTTATTTTATCAACTACACAGCAAAGCTGTTTCAATGAAGATAAATGAAGAATTCTATCATCTTACTTTGTAGACTTATTTAACCAACAGACTGTCTTCTCTATGATTTGTGATGGTTTTACACATTAGAAACTAACTGAGATATATCATGACTGTCAAATCCTGGTATTCCTGTGGGTTTCATATACAGTACAATAGAACCACTTTCATTATCTTTGTTTTACAGATAATGGATAATAAAGCATCTTACAGCACCCAAAGGAAAGCCTCTTGGAGCACAGAAACACTCTTAATACATGGAATACATTTTAACACTTTTTTTTTTTCTGAAAAAGTCTTTGAATCAAAATGAAGATGACTTTATCCTTTAAAAGCTACACTTCTTTCTTTTTTCTTTTTTTTTTTTTCTTTTTTTTTTTAATGGAAAGACTACTTAAGCTACCCTGTAACGGTAACAGTGCAGTTATTCTTACATACCAACGCACCTACATTTTTTTCAGTAGCTGAAGAAGGTTAAGGGTTTGGGACTCCAAAGAAATCACTGAACAATTCAATTGCCAACAACATTGACAGCATCTACTACCTCCATTTGATCTCTACATCAGTTGTTTCTCTTTGCATATAATTTCCTTCTGTCTTTGTTCTTCCTAATGCTGGACTGCCACTTCTCTTTTTTCCCTTTACTCGCAGTCATTCCCATCTCTTTTCCAGTCTCATACACTTCTCTGTTTCTCACAACAATCCTTCACGGGAGTGTCATAATTCAAAATGAGAAGGATTCACAGTCACTATCGTTTTTCCAGTTATGTGTGGAAACCTTAAACAATTTCAGGCAACCCAAGTGGCACTAGAAGGCTATGTTTATTCCTAGCCCTCATTTTCTCTGATATCCATTTTATTGTGAAATGTTTCCTTTACACTTGAAATGGAAAGACATTTTTGCTGAGATTTGTATCTGCGTGAGATGCACCATTCCTTTGAGGTTTCCTCGTTTCCATTGCACATTCAGTGGTAGCGCTTTAGAAGACAAATGTAGCTTATTTTATTGCCACTATTTCATGTCTTTTGTCCCTCTTGCATTCATTAGTTTTACCATTAACAGCAGTTTTATTGGTGGTGCACAAGATATAACAGAGTCAAAGTTTGTAGAAAGTAGTGCTATTTTCAATTATATCAATCCACACAGTAAGGACAAGCAGTGCTCGAAAAACACAGCAGTTTCACAAATTTTTCTGAAGTTCACAAGAAAGAACAGCGATTCTCAAGTCCAAGAATAAATTCAGGATGAAAACTCCAGGCTGAGATAACTGATAACTGATAATAGATGACTGATAGACAGCTTGAGGAAAGCTCATATCCATTACTTGTACAACATACGGAGCTGTAGCTAAACTATTCCTTAGTCTCTCTTGAAAAGTTAGAGATAGTAACTAATATCTCTTGGAAAGGCTTAACAAGCATTAAAGAAGTGAAAGAAAACTATGCAGTGTTATTAAGCTAGTCCTTCTTTCACATCAGTGACTTTTAGAACTCAGTAATCTGTGAATTTTGCCTCTTTGGGCTATAAAGACCTAAAAAGTATTTCCAGATTTTTGGGATGATGAAGTACACATCAAAGACAGTTTTTTGGTGACAATTTTTCTGCCAGTCAGAAGATGTTCATGTCCTTCTTTAGCTATAAGTCGGAGGTCATTTCAGAGAATTTTCTTATTTGATCTTACATATTTATGCAACAAAATGCTCTGATTATATGTTCTGATATCAGCCTGAGGGGCTCAATTGTGCTCCATGCAGGAAAAAGTGGTTCTTTCTGTGAAAACTGTTTAATTTACTATTTAAAAGGATTTACCTGTGGTTTAATATCTTATGTAAATCTTCAAATTCTATTGGGAATGGGAATCTTAAATACTTGGAAGTTACCTAGCTCAGTTACTGCCATAATGATGCACAAACACTCAGTTCATGTGCACATTATTTGGCTCACTACAGTATGCATCACCTGTATTTAATAAATATTTAACTGTCTACTGTGTAATAATTAATCACTCTAGCTTTCCTTCTTCACGTAATTCTATTAAAGTTGCAAGGAAGTTTTATATCTGTAATAAATTTGCCTTTCCAAAAAGCAAGGTATGGCAGATTAGTTTCTCTACTTCCACTATGATCCAGCCCTACAATATGTATTTGTTCAGCATTCACAATGAATTGGTTGACAGTGCGAAGAAAAAAACAAGAATTTGAGGCATTTGGGAAAAACAAAACAAAATAAACCAAAACAAACAAACTTAAACTAAACTAAACTAAACTAAACCCAACCCAACCAAACCAAACCAATACAAACCAAACCAAAACAAAATAATTCAAACCCGAAAGGTAGACAGTAGTTGAAACAGGATCAAGGATGCAGTTTAAAAGCATACATTGAGGACATAATGGACTTGTAACTAGACCTTTACCAATGACACCAAACACCTCAGCTGTAGGCTCAGTTATGGTCCTGGCTTGCTGTGTGGCATTTCATTTCTCCCCTTTGTGACTGTGTCACTGGATCTACCCAGAAGATAAAGTTGCTTTTAGATTCAAAGAATATACAATAGCTATGGAAATACACCCGCATTCTGGAGTTGCACTGTGCAATTTAATAGTATTTAGAAAGTACAGAAGATCTACACAGAAGACTGCAGACACTTAAAAGCTTACGAGAATTATCTTTGTTAATTGCATAGAGACAAAAACTTTTGGTTTTGTGCATTGCCTTCAGTTCCTAAGGAAAAAGAAAAATGCATTTAAGCCAGCCATCTAGCATTATGGTATCGCAAAAAACAAATATCGTTTTTCTTATACATTTTTTTTCTATGGAATTCAGATGTATCTTTCTGCTTTTGAGTCTTCTATCCTAAACTGACTACTGGGATCTAGTATCTGATGCACCTCTTAGAAAAACCATAGTATTTGGTTGATTCTTTCAGAACAGAACAGAAGACGGGTTTCAGAGGTCTAATGCCATTTAATTCTACCACGGACACATACACTCGGTTCTACTGATTGCTTCCCAGTTTTTATTTTCCATAAAAGACTTCTTTAAATAGAAGAGCTTGAAGAGGAGGCAACAGGATTCCCCAGCTTCCAGTCTTATATGATAATATATATTCAGGCTGTTTAAATACTCTCCTGGGATTTTCGATGTCAATTTCTTCATGCTTCCAAGTTCTGTCTTCAGCCTCTTTCCTCTCCCTTCTTCCACAAGAGGACACAGTGCTCTCAGAGGTACTTACAAAGGTGCTTACTGTCCCTGTGCCTTTCATGAAGTCTAAACTCCTAGAAATACTCTGAAAATGACTATGAGATTAAGGTCTGTGGGCAAGCAGAGGGATGTCTGAGCTATAAATTCCTTAGAGGTTTGGAACGAGAAAGAAGTCAAGCTGCTTAACATTGTCAGGTTATGTGATGTGAAGTTTGTCTCCATACACACAGAGGAGCCCAGGAGCACAAGGAAAGTAGAAGAGCCTCATTACTTGAGTCAGAGAGACAGGTCCTTGCCCTGATCACTGCCAGTGCTGTCCCAGAAGAGCCTCAGTCCCGTCAGCTAGGAGTGATACCCGCTAAGTGGATTTACTTCCCAAGGTCATGGGACACAATGGGATGCAGAGGAAGAGCATCCTGGGATTCTGCATGTCTTATTCTTCAGGTTTAGGGGAGAAACCAAAGATATGGAAATAGATAGGCCTAGATATCTGAGAAGCATGGTAAAACAGGGATAAGGGGATAAAAGTATCACATGTAAACAAATTAATTGTCACTATGTTTTTCTGAAAATGCCTGGAAGCTTTATCATGTTACTAAATTTTTTCCTAATGATTTTCCTGGATTTCTCTCTGGGTACGACAGGTTGAGTTTGGCTGGCTGCCAGATGCTCTCCATCTACCTGCACCTTCCCTCTCTTTCCTTACAGGACAAGAGAAGAAAACAGGATAAGAAATCTCATGGTTTAAGATAAAAATCAGGCTATCACTCACCAGTTACTTTCATGGGCAAAACAGACTAGTCTTGGGGAAATTAATTGCAGTTATTGCCAGTCAAAACAGATTTGGCTAGTGAGGAACAAACCCAAAACTTAGACAACTCTCCCCCTCCCCTTTTTCCACCTTCATCCTTTTCTCCTGACTCGTCTCCCAAGGGGTACAGAGGTGGGGATGAGGGTTGGGGTCAGTCCATCACAGACCCTCTTGGCTGCTCCTTCCTCCTGACCTCTCTCCCTGCTCCATCGCAGGCCCTTTCTCAGGCTGCGGTGCTTCAGGGACAACCTGCTCCCCCCTGGGCTCTCTGTGGCTGCATCTTCTGCAGGAAATATCCCCCGTTGCAACCTGGGTCCCTCCCCGGGCTGCAGGGTGGGTCTGTGCTCCAGCGGGGTCTCTCCAGGGCTGCAGGGGATCCCTGCTCCAGCCTGCAGCACCTCCTATCTTCCTCCAGCCTCAGCTCCCTCTGCTACTGCTCCCTCCTTGCCTTCCTCCTCCTCTGCCTGTACTGCCTTTGGCCCTTGCAGGAACCTGTTTACCGCCCCGCACCCGCAGCTTGGCTGAGGGGCTCACCTGTGCCCTGCGGTGGGGATGCTGGGGACCAGCTGGGACTGGCTGGGTTCAGCACAGGGCGGCCCCAGCGTCTCCCCGCAGAGGCTGCCCTGCAGCTCCTGCTGCCAACACCTGGGCACGCACCCCGTACACCGCTGTGTTTCAGGATCTGTATCCGTTTGGCCCCCACGGAGCCCGTGTGTCCCTGGTGCAGCACCTGGAGTGAGTGCAGGACCAGCTACCAGATTGTTTGTGTAAGCCCTGCTACTGAAAGGACTCACTTCATGTGTGTATGTTTTGCTGGGAGTGTGGGGGATCTACATCACCTTCTGGGTCCCAAATGCCCAGGTGCCAATAAATGGCAAGACTGGGACAAAGGGGCAGGTACTGGGTGAGTGCACGAGAACAATCGTTGTAGGAACCCACACTGTACATGTGTATTTCTACACTCTCACAAATGTACCTTCATCCTGGGCAGACAGTGAGAAGAACAAGATGAGGACCTGGGTGCTGTTGTTCTCTTTGTGTTCGTATGAGCACCGAGTGTGTCTGCCTTTATTAACTCTTTTGCTGGACATATATATATGTATACACACATATGTATGTTGTGTATATGTGTGCTCTGTGCGTGTGAACTGGGAACACATGTTCAGTCTTTTTATTGTTTGGACCTCAGGGCATGGCACTGTAGCAGTCTTGCCTCTGTTAGTCCACTGGATTCAGTAAATTCTAGCAAACTGGGAAAGAAGCAGATATTTAAATATGTGAGGTGGTAATGAATTTGATGATGGGCTATGAAAGCAGAAGTGTCTTCATGTAAACTGAATATTGGAGATCTCACATCAAGATAAAGGAGATGGAGGGCAGGATTCTGTTAGCCAGCATTTTTCAGAACCAGAAGGATATCTTGGCTAATCTTCAGATGCTCTTCCAGGAGGTGATGCATCTCCCGTACACCCCCACATCTTGTGTTGTGTCTCCTATATCTCTAAACTTTCATTGTCTGAAATGGCTTTTTCAGCTATGTTGAGGAATGAAAATACCACACATATTCAGTACCAGCATAAAAAAAATCTAGGCAACATTCAAGGTGCCTTAAATGCATAAGGAGCATGTGACAATGGCAAGTTCCAATGTCAAATGTCATTGTGTGCCTTTGGATGTTTCAGCTCGCCTACAATGGCTGCTCCAGCAAACTGCAGATCTGCAAGTCTCTGGTATCTCAGACGGATACTTTAGGCTCTGAAACGAGTAGACATAGGGCTTTGCTGAAGAAAACCTGAGATTCTAAATGTGGATTTCACCTAGGCAACACTGAACACTTCCCTCTGGCAAGTGTGGAGGAATCTATTCACACCTCAGGCTCACACTGCAATCAGGAAGTGTCTCTATGGGATGAATCAGTCAAGAAAAGGTCAGCAATGCTTTCTGAACGAACCTCTCAGTAACTGGGAAAAAGCTTAGGATATTTACCTTCATGTGCTTCTGGTAAGTATAGGTTCAAGATGAATGTGATGAAAGGATGATCTTAAGGAGAAACCTTGAAGTTTATAATATGATCTTTGGCTGGTAAGTCAGATTGTCTATTTGGATGCCTGTGTTGAAAGTTTATGTTCCTTCATTCATTAAAATCCTTTTACTAATGAAGACCTTGGATGTTTATTTATTTATTTTGCCAGGATCGTATCAGCGTGCATTAGCCCTAAATCTCTTTATAAAAAACTGTATGTATATGAAAAAGGCAGCTGGATATTTTTCAGGATTTGGGCCTTTCAAAGAAATCTTTGCCAAGATGTGTGAAGAACATGAAATTTACTGCCACACTCCTAATGGCAGGTTCCTACCTATGGGTGGGTAAATAAGAACAGTTCATCTCATATTTATCTTTTACATTCGTTCTATATTTAAAATATTTGTTTACCCCCAAAGTTCTAGATTTTACCAAATAATTTAGAAGCAATTAATTAAGAATGTAGATTTTGAACTGCAGGCATTTTATTTAGTAAAAATGTCCACTTTCCAACGTCAGTGTTAATGCTCTCAGTACTGAAGGAAAATAAGAAAAACATAATATTAACACCCAGCTTCCTAATACATGGAAAGAGAGGAAAGGAAAAAAAAATTGCTGGGAGCTGAAAGTATTTAGATTCTTTCCTTGATTATAGCTGATGAAATTAGAAAATAAAACTCCAGATGTCTAACAAATAGGGAGGTTTGGGGGTTTTTTCTTGTTTGTTTTGTATATTTTTTTAATCCTGTTGTCAGTTAACTACCAAGGAGGTTCTATCATATATATACATTTGAAGTATAAACCTTCTGCTAATGTAACTCACAATCTCATTACAAAAGCCCAGAGGAGAGAATCAGAAATTAATCCAAAATTAGATGTTAATTAGAAATGTGTGCAAACTGATGTGCTGTGTGGGAGATATGAAGCCACAGCACGTTGTGGGTTAGAGTAACACTTCATACCCTGCTCTGAGCAAAGAATTGTGCAGAAGCTGAATGCTCGGTAGAGATGAGGGGGAAAAAAAGAAAGAGAAAAAAGAAAAGAGAAAAAAGAAAAGAGAAAAAAAAAGAAAAAGAAAAAAAAAAGAGAAAAAGAAAAATCTTTATCATCTTTCCTCTTCTTTATATTTGTTGTTCCATTTTCCAAGAGCCACTCTTCAGGCAGCATGGACTGCAGTCCTAAGACCAAATTCATTTAGAAATTAATTTATTTTTTCTACAGGTTAATATAGTGTCTGGTGTGGATGTAGAACTGCATGTGACAGGAAAACAGAGATTTGCCACTGGGGTTTAGGCAGGGTATCAAACTGGAAATCCTATGGGAGTGGTCTTAGAGAACGGATACCTGCAGGGAAACAAGATTGATCAGGGAGAAAGGAAAGTTGTTTGGTACCTAATGATTCAAGGCAAATGTTCCTTTATTAAATTATGTACAATGGCTAATTCTTTTCTGGCCAAGTGACAGCTTGTGGGTAGGACTTAGGCTGCAGCCAGGGCACTGACAGCTCGTAGCATGTCACTGCACAAGCATTTCCTGGAAGAACCAGAATGTCCATAAATAATCAAAAAGTCTGCCTTTATTATTTTTAATGTTATGATTTTATAACGTAATCTTATTATTTTCAAACATATAACAGCTAATTATTAAACCACTACTTCTGGTTACTATTCAACGAATTCTCATTAATCACCTGTTCCACTGAACTGAACATTGTTTTATTCCAGAACCACAGCCATTACAAACACAGAAGTTCCAGAAAAAAATGCTAATACTAAGGAATCATTGTTTTTTATGTAAAGTACTGCCTGTAACCTAGCCTACTGCTAGTACATCAGATCTGCTAGAATTTTTTCTTACCATTACCACTCTTAGTGTTCACTCATACCATAATATCTCCTGATAAAAGCAAGAGCGACAATTCCCCTTTTCTGAGGTGGAAAATCTTGTCTTAAGAAAAATTTTGTATGAAATTTTTAAGATGTTGAGGATTTAGTGTGGAGTTCTGAGAGAAAAATAGACAAACAAAAATGTTAGGCTTTACTAGTAATTCCATGGCTTTTGTATTATTGACCAGGGGTCATTTTGCCTTGTAATAGAAGATTCTCCACCCTAAAGTAAAACACATTCCAGAAAAGAAAATCTTTTCCTGTCTTTTCCTGGCTCCCTTTCCGTCTTTGTTCATATCATCAGCTAGTAGATCAAAGTTTCCATTTTATCTTCATATGCATATTGAATGAGTGTCAAGACCTGAATTTTTGCATCAAAAATTAATGGGAAAAATCATTCTTCAAGTGTCTGGGGCAAGTACAAATTATGGTCCCAAAAGGAAATATCCAGACGTAAATGCTTTTTGGACTTTCAGAAAAATAGCTATTCTGCTTTCCAAAGGGATTTGGATACCCAATTACCTATAAAATTAATGAGAATTGGGCATACTTGGCCCCTAAGTAGCTTTGAAAAGCTTGTTCTCAAAATCCTAAGTGGTAAATAATAATGGCTTATTGCCACTGACTTTCTAACTGATCTCAGCACATCCATCACAACAACATCTTTTGCTGTGGACTTATTTTATTGGAAGAATTAATTTCTGTTGTGGAAGACTACCAATACCTGAATATTTCTAAAATTGGTAATTGCAATAATAAAGCTGTTTGATGTATGGATATCTGTTTATATTGGACTTAAATACGTGAGTAACATCTCTGAATTCAGCATTTCGAGTATTGCTTTCTAAACATAATTTTCAAAAAACATAATTGAAGTTGACAAAAGGTCAATAAAATGCTAATCACACACTACTCATCTGAGAGCAGACTCTCATCTCGATAATTTATGGCTTTTGCAGCAGACCTGTCATTATCACTAAAGGCCTGTGCATTCTAACACAGGATGAATGGCAAAAACCTTTTGAACAAAGTCGCTTGCCTCTCTCAAGATAATATTACTTCATGTGATTAATTGCTCCAGGTATTAAATATGTCCTAAAGTAATTTCTGATACAGCAGTATTCTCCATGTACAAGAAATCAAATGATGAAAGCAGGCTCTATTTTAAATTCGTAAATGAATGAATAAATATACAGCTAGCTTTTTAAAAAGAATCTATTTAAGCAGTATGAAAACTTAAAGATGCATAGAAGCCAAATTAATGAAATGAAGATAATTTTCCTCACAGTAAATCCAAAGTAAGTCTAGGATAATTCTGGTTTTGTGTACTTCTGCCAAGAAACTGATAATGAATGATAATTTTATGTAGTTATATAATGGTTTTCATTGGCAGTATAAATAGAAGATTCCTATTGTTTTCTTCACAATTCTTTTCTCAAAAGCTTTTAAACCAGGAGTCTAATCCAAACTGCATTGCTGTAGGCACTGACTTGGGATTATAAAACGAGAGCAGCTGTATTGTGTCAGACCATTTAATACTATATCCCATTGCAGGCAGTGGCCCAAAACAAAAGCTTAGAGAACAAAGGTGATATCAGAAAAACAATAAGGTGACTCAGTTTGTGGGAGAGCAACTTGGCTCCCAGCAGTTTGTAGCCCGGTTGTTCCTGTAACTGTGAAGAAATCAGAACATGTCTGTGGCAGAAACGGGTTACAAGGCGCTCTCATATTAAGTGTTCAGGCTGGGAATCGAGGTGATAAGGAATTTAGATAATTTTACCAGTCCCCAACACAAAGTTATAGCAACAGAGACTGCTAAAGGGGTGCAGGACTTAGCTTGCAGCAGCTGTGAATTTTAATACTAAGAAGATTAAATTGGTTAGTGGGTTGCTTGAAATTCATATATATAGAAATATCAGCTTAGTACAGTTTAAATAGTGATAGCAGATATCACAAAGCAGAAAATATTGTGAGAAAATACATATTTTAAAAAACAGAAATGGAAGTATCTTTTCAACTGTTATTCGTAGTCACGTCCCCAATGACGAGACTTAAGGAACTGTTTTGTTGATTTAGGCATTAGAAAACAACTCTAAACCATGGATTCTTTCCCCCAGCTTTTCTCTCAGAAATGTACTCACATAGTGGTGTACAGAATATTTTCTTTGGCAGCCTTCTTTAAAGAATGCTTCCCTGTAATTGGTTTGGTGATGACAGAGAACAGTCGAAAGAATCAAATCATCATGCTCTTAGTTAGGTGACTGTATTTTTTTTGTACCACAGATCTTTGAATTACGTTTTGCAAAATGTTGCAATATTTATGTCACCAATATGTTATCAGATTGTTTCAACCGATAATGCTCTGTCTTTCACCAAAGGAGTTTTAAATTATAATAAAATGCCATGTAATAGTTTATGCATGCATTTTGCTTTTTAAATTAATTCAGTCAAGTCAAAATAACACTTTTTTTAGGAAGTGTTGAAACAATCAGCTTCCCCTCTTCTTTGAGGGAAAAGAAATAGCTGAAGCTTATTTTAGAAAATGCCCATTCAAAGAGGCCTAGTGAAATTTATTCCTCATGCTATAATTGAGCTATGTGGAGCTATAATTGAAAATGAAAACTGATTTTACTCCACAGTTTGGATGTACAGCAATATACATGAACTGTCAATGAACATCAGCCTAGAAAAGAACTAGAAGTGGCCTGAGGGGAGGCTGAAAAGAGTGTGAATTGTTGCTTTATCTTTGGAAAATGAAAGGTAAGTGAAGATCTTGTGTTTTATCTTGATCTAAGTGGTAAAGGTAAGGTGTAAAGAAAACATAATGGGACTCTTCTTAGAAATGCAGTGATAGGAGAGAAGGAAATAAGAGGCTGGAAGACCTGTTTTGTGATGAAGTTGGAATATCTGATCTCTTGTAGTGTACATTATTGTGACATTCTTTTAAACTGGAAGTGAACTTGTTTAGATACACCCTGCGGCTCTCTAATACCTGAAGCAAAGAAGTTTTGTCCAGGATGCAAACAAAACAAAACCAGAAAAACCTCAAAGATTAAAGCACTAAATGTGTGTAAAAAAATTATCCTTTTCTTCCAGTAGCTGCCAGAAAAAACCACAGAGAACTTACCTGGTGGGCACCCTGAAACTTATCTCTTGTTATTAAAAAAAGAGATAACATGTCTTACCAATATTTATTCACACTTGTCTAAAGAGGTTGTGTTGGTGGTTAATTTTTGAAGAAAATATTAAGAAAAAGAATCTTTCTGAAATATCAGTTCTTAGAGAAAAAATACTGTACTCTCGCCCTTTTTTAGTTGGGCGAGGTTAGTATTGCACTATATTAAAGAAACAGATGAGATTTTGTTCTTGTTGGACTTTCCAACCTCCTTCTTTGTGGACCAGTATCAGCCCAGCTATTAATCTACCACTTTCAGTCTTCTGTGTGTGTGCTGCAATGGTAGTGTTGAGGTCAATCAACAAAGAAAAAATAGAAACCCTTTTTCCCTGCTGCCCATAATAATTTCATAATGCATACTACTGTGGTTATTCTCTAAAGGAAAAAGAGTTGAAATGCACTCCTACCATCATAAAGCTGATTTTTATGGAGCTAGAAGGTATAAGAATATATGGAAATATTCATTACAATATTTGATATTAACAATCTCTGAGAAAAAATGCTGGTGTCACCACTATTTATTTTATTCATCCACTACATTCTCATGGTTCGTTATCCATGAAAGACAGCTACAATATACCTCCCTTTCTGACAAGCACCCAAGAATCTTTCATTGCCCATGACCTAGGTGTGAACACAACACAAGGTACACATGCAGTGATGTTTTCTTTTGCCTTATTTTTATTCCTTTAGATTGTAAGACCCTGACCATATGAGATGTTGCGTACTTTCAACTTCTGTTGATCTTAAAGAGAGATGGTGTCACACCACACTTTATCCTCTAAAGACCAGGGATTTGGGAAAGAACACTTTGTGAGTTTCAGAACTCTTGATAGGAAATCAGGAACACATTATAATTTTTATCATCTCTTCTGCTTTTGCAATAAAAATACCAAACCTTGTTCCATACAAAAATTGTTTCTATATTAATGACCAATTAAGAATAAAAAGAACAGGAGAAGATTGCATTTTGGCAAATAATAATTTATTCATGGTAGAATCTGATGGAACCACATTTGGGGGAAACATATTTTTTAAATGAACAGGAAAGGGATTATTTTACTCCTAGCTGACTCACATATATCCTTACAATCTGCCTCGTTAACTCTGAGGAACTGCAGAATTTCAACATTCAGTATTAAAACATCTCATTGAGGCATCTTCATGAATGCAAACAAATGCAGAAAGGAAGATGCATTTGCCTAACTTAGAAGAACTGGAATCCATCTAGGAATGTCACGGTTACATCCAGGTACCCATCATACAAAAGATTCAGCCAAGTGGAATCATGCTTACTAAGAAACTCAGATCTGTGTTTTCAAGGGTATATTTTGTACTGCAGATGTATCCAAGCATATCCTATCAAATAATCTTACGTTATTCTTAGCCCATATACTCATCAATAGAGAGAAAAGACACTTAAGGATGTGTATATTGAGAGGAAAACTTACATTTACCCAGTTCATCCTGTAGTAAAGAAAAGAGTCCCTACCCAAGCATAACAATTTATGTGGTTTTATATTCCGCCAGACAATCTCTTATTCTGTGATCATTTGAATAGGCCCAGGAAGATGACTTTTCTTAAAAGAAATTACCATGGCAAAAGGTTTTGTTTTCCCTTTGGATTAAACTCCGGCTTTGAAGAAAAAGACATAAATGTATTTATGGAGTAAAAAAATATACAGCTCAGCATAGACTTTAGGAAAACTGTAATGTAAATCAGTGGCATAATTCCCCATGGATGAAGCACTGTCCTTACTAACAGCGATCAGAACTTGGGCATTGAAATAAAAAATAACAGTTTTACGTTCAAACATCAATGCTGCAAACCAAGGACTCAAATCATAATTCTTTGTTTTATTCTTTTATCAGGGAACCCTTGCATTAAGAACTACCTACTGCTTTGGTATACAACCCTGCGCTATAATCCATGGGCAAAAATAGGTGTCTCATTCTCCTTTGTTCTAAAAGATGTTCAGCAGAGAACACTACAGGGATGGGTCTTCTAGCTTTCCACAGGGTCGGTGACCTTACAGAACACGACCTGTTGATCCCCGATAGCACAGACATCAGGTCACTGAATAAGTGTGGTTCTGCCTGAAAAGATTGTTCCTGTTTTCCTGAGGAGGCACGGGATGTAGCAGTGAGGTGGCTCAGTATGATCATCAAAAGGCAGGAACAGGGCGGTACACACTGATATGAGCAGGTTGAACCTTACATATGACCTTTTTCTTTAGATTTCACTTATTAGTCAGTAACTCAGTCCCAGAAGACCCTAATACTCCTACACTCTATGTTACTTTCTATTGTTTAAATAATGTGGCCCTCTAAGTGCTTTCCATTCAGCTTCAGTGACAGGACTGGGGTACAAATTGCTTGATCGTTAAGGCATTCTCTAGGGATATGTGAGTGGAGCCTTTGCCACGCTTTAAGGCTAGAAATGGTGCTGAATTTCATTGCCCCACACATCCCAAATGACTGATCAAATCATGAAGGTCTTCTGCAGGAGGATGAAGCCTTCTTTTCTTTTGGAAAAGCAGAAGGAGACATTGGCCCCCAGGGAGAAAGTCCTGTGCTAGCTTTGCTTCAGTTTGAAATATCAGTTTTGGACTGAATGAGTTATGTGATTTGGGGAGATGAAAGTATGCATTTAAAATAATCTGTGACATCAGTGTTTCCCATTATCTTGCTCCAAGCTGCTCTCCTGTCAGGGCTTCACTGGGCTGTCATTTTGAGGTCCCTAAAATCTTCCCCCACAAAGACCCAAGCTGACTGTCCCAGGGCTCTCCAGGCAAGTCCAGATGCCAGAAGTCACTCAGGCTATGCAGGTCCTGTCTTCTGTGATCTTCATTTCTTTATTGCATCTAGCCTTAAGATTTAGTTCATTAGGATGTGCTGTTCTAGCCAGCTTCTGTGTGGATAAGGAGTGAAGGTAGAAAGTCATATCACAGATTATTTTCGTTTAAATAGCCAGCAGAGATGCAAACATCTTTTTTTTTTTTTTTACCTTAAAGACATTTTTGTCATTTAGTTTGCCTCCATTCTTAAAAATAAATAATAATCACTCACTGCCCCCACAACAAGAGTGTAACTGACTACTTCTCATTTTATGCTGCTCCCCTGTGAAATGTGCACAGGCTGCATTGTCTGGTAAAGCTTGCTGATTTTTATAGCTAGTTTTAACATAAAGACTCTTCTGCTAAAGAGTAAGGATGATATGACATTTGAAAAGCCACTTGAGAAAAGACTAGCAAAGTGGATAGCACTGAAAAATCGTTCTGAACCTGAGATAATTTGAGCAGCTCTACACCAGTGTTGTTCCACTGCTATATCAGTGACAGGTGCTTCAGACAGCACGTTCGCTAAATACCCAAATATATCAGTGATTCTCTCTCTCTTGAGAGGCAATCTTATCTCTGCTACGGCTGACCTGTGGAAAGGTTATTCAGAGAAAATCATCAAGAATTATATCCTGCTGGCCACCATCACACCTCTGTTGAGTGAGAATGCCAGAGAGGATTAAGAGATCTGGATGAGTCAAAAAAGCAGCAGCCAGGTCCCTTCTCATCAGTTTCTACCCCAGTACTGGCACCTGCTTTATCACATCGTCATCCCCGTCTTAGCCAGAAAGGTGAGAGACTCATGGGCTGCAAACAGTTGGAGGCATCATTGGCTGATTTTCCTAGACAGAGATGAGGCTGAAGATGTTTGCATTGCAACACCAGCTTCCTGTGAGAGTGCAAGGGCAGCTTCTCCACCTCATTTACTCCTTGTCTTTTCTGAGCAGATAATTTGAGAGTGTCTTGTACTGCCTTCCTCTGGAGGTCTAATAAACAGCACATACATCTCCAAGAGTGCAGAGACTAGAGACATAGAAGTCTTATTTTTTGTATTTAGAAAGTAAATATACTGCAGGAACACTCACATAAGAGCAGGAGGGAGACAGATATTTTTATTTTTATTTTT
>VWPV01002149.1:0-30650 GCA_013389885.1 Geococcyx californianus | reverse complement strand
GAGAATCACCTCCCTTAACCTGCAGGACACATTGTTTTGATGCAGTCCAGCATATGCTTGGCTTTCTAGACAGCGAGTGCACATTGCTGGCTCATTTTGAGCTTCTCATCAAACAACTCCAAGCCCTTCTCTTCAGGGCTCCTCTTTAACCATTCTCCACCCAGCCTGTTTTTGTGCTTGGGATTGCTCTGACCCAGTTGCAGGACCTTGCAGTTGGCCTTGTTGAACATCATTCCATTCGCACAGGCCCATCTTTTAAGACTGTTACAGTCTCTCTGGAGGGCATCCCTTCCCTCCATCACATCTACCACATCACTCAGTTTGCAGTCATAGGTAAAATTGCTGGGGGAGCACTTGATTCCACTGTCCATGTCTCTGACAAAGATGTTAAACAACAATCCCAATACACATCAATGTGGAATGCCACTCATTACTCATTATTCATCTGGATATTAAGCCTTTGACCACAACTCTTTGAGTGCAAACATCCAGATAATTCCTTAGCTGCTGAGTGATCAATCCATCGAATATATATCTAAGTTAGAGATGAGGATGTTGTTTGGGACAGCATCAAATGCTTTGCACAAGTCCAGGCGGATGATGCCACTTACTCTTCCCTTTTCTACCAACACTGTAACCCTGTTGCAGCAGAACACCAGAATCATCAGGCATGATTTGCACTTAAAGAAGCCATGTTGGTTGTCACCAGTCATCTCCTTATTTTCTGTATGTCTTAACATAGCTTCCAGAATGATCTACGTCATTATCTTGCTCGGCATGGAGGTGAGACTGATCAACCAGTAGTCCCCTAGGTCTTTGTTTTTTAACCTTTCCAGAAACAAATGTTATATTTCTCCTTTTCCAGTCAGTAGAAACTTCAGCAGACTGCCATGACTTCTCAAATATGATGGATAGTGTCTTAGCATTCATTCATCATTTTTTTTCAGGACCCACAGATGCACCTTAGCAGGTCGCATGGACTTTCACATCTTCAGGTTTCTTAGGTCGTATTACATGTGATCTTTTTCTACAGTGGATGGTTCTTCTTTTTCGCAGTCTCTGCCTTTGCCTTCTGCAACTTGGGCAGTACAGCTAGAGAAAGTCCCGGTGGAGGCAGAGGAAAAAAAATTGTGCATCTGAAGTCTCCAAGCAAAACATGTCCAGACTATGCCTTAAATGTTGACCTGGGCAAAAGGAGAAAGAGTGAGAGGAGTAATTTTGGTCATGCTAGTCAGTAAAACAGTGGAAGCAAATGGAGTTGGTAAGGAAAAGAAAAGGTAAAGCAAAAAGACAGACGATCATAAAAACTGAATAAGTAACAAGGAAAATTAATAATTTGTTACTTTTATTGTTGTTGGTATTAATAAGAGTTCTTAAAACTAGACAAAATGTTCCTGTCATTAGCATGAGTAGCTAGTGGAAAAACACACAATGGCTACAGGACAATGTGCTTGGCTTTTCTTATTAGCTTCTTTTGTACTTGTACTTTCTAATGTAGAGGTAAGTACTACATACAAATATGCATACTTATTGATACAGCATAAATCTCTTTGTGCCTTCTTTCTCTTCTCCCCTAGACTAAATCCCCTCCTTTTTTTTTCCTCCAAAATCTTGAGTAGACATAAGAAACCATTTTCTAGATTGTGACAAACAGCCTAAGCTACACACTTGATAGCACTTACATGGATTTATGCCTTTGGAGGATTTGGCAAAGGAGTTGTTTACACATAATTCAGCTTCTTAATTGGAGGCAGACAGACATAGTACGAAGAAATCAGAGAGGCACACATTAAAATAGCCATATAGAATGTGTCTCTTGCTCCTTTCTTGTTCTAACAAGTCACAAAGAGTTGTGATTTTTTCCTGAATATTTCTTAGCTTTTCTTTGAGTCAATTGGGTAACTAAGTAAAAAAATAAGTATTTTAATAATTTATATTCAGAATTTTTGGTCTCTAATGGCTTGATTTATTAAAAAATTTCTCATCTTGGAACTACTCTTGATTTCTTAACTGAATTTGCTGTATTTGGAAATGGTTAATCTTCATAATTATTGAAATAAAGTACAGAACTGTTTCCTAAATTTCCTTGCATCTTAGAAACAGTCAAGGTCCACATCTTACAAATCATATGTAAATAAGAAACTTCTATACTCAGAAAATACTTGGATGAAAAAAATATTTAATTAACATCAAAGAGAGATGCCAGCAATCTAGCTGTATTTTAAATCTAAGGCTGGCTGCCTTATGCAGCTTTAAAAGCTCTAAAATTGCAGAGACAATTTCAGTTGCTTACAGCAGGTGGTAGTATGTGCTATTAAAATAAAATATTTACTTCCAAGAAAGACTGCTGCTTAGTTAATAAGAACATGAGTAGAATGGGCAAGAAAATGACTGCTATAAATGTGCTGAAAGATTGTAGATTAGAAAATTGTGTATTTATTACTTCTTTATTTTTAAAGCTTCCTGTTTCTCTGCCATATGACTGCAGTGCAACATCTTGGGGAACAGTTATGGACAAGACACAGACATTACCAAAAATAACTGAAATAGCCTAACTCTGACAGACTGGCTTTAATCCATAAATTCTACAGTCTATTAATCCCACTGCCTTTTCTAAAAGATAGACTTGAAGCACTTTAGAACAAGATGTAAATAAAATTTAGGTAGGTAAAAACAAACTGATAATCCTCTTTCAATTGCTTCCCAAGACTGGGATGAGCTGAATCTTCAGAGACTTTGCTGCAGAGTCCACCAGAGGCCTGAAAGTGCTGTTTCTGCGCGTGTGGAATTATTCCTCAACCTTGTTCAAACCTTATTGGACCTGATCCAAAAATTACTGGATCTAGAGACTGGATGTTCCTACAGGAATGTATGTACATATAACTGTCACGTAAATAGGTACAACTCTGATATGTGGCTGAGGGATCCCCTCCCCTTGAACCACAAGGTTCATGGTGGACCCCCTTGCTTTCTGAGGTTCTCCAGAAGGGAATCCTGGGTGCAGCTGGATTTGTCTATAGTCCCAGACTTGGACAATGGTTCGTGACTAAAGGATTTTATCGATGAGTTAGCCACTGATCGGAGTTACTGTTACCTTTAAGACCATTCTCATAGGCTGTCACCCATAGGGTTAACACTTGTTATCAAGTGTTATCAAGAGCCAAATGGGCTATCCCTGAAGAAGCTTAGATGGTTTTGAAATATGGTTTTGAAATGCCTGTCAGAGCCCCTCACGGGACTCTCACTGAAACAATTTCACAATGCTGAAAGAGTAGGTAATTTATTTAAAGCAAGAGATAAACACAATTTTGGAGTTGCCTTTGATAAAATCACCTGCCGTGTTAGCACTATATGATTACATCCGGTTACGCATGATCGCATATATGTGTGTAAAGAAGTACTCGCGTTAGCAGTCATCTTCCCAGGTGAACTTCCTACAAAGCTGGAGATGTGTGACTACTAGCAAAAAGTCATCCTTCCTTGGAGAGGAAGAGAGATAGAGGTCCATTGACCCATCCATCAGGTAAAGTGGTCATTGACTCCTCCTCAACAAAATGGTTTTCAGGTGCCAGTTTTGTACTTTCTGAAAACCTTTTGGCTCCTCTTGGCAAGATGGGATTAAGTCAATTATTACATGTTGATTTGCTCTTGGCAAGACTGGTTGTGTCATCAGAAGTGGGACTCAGTGCTATACCACTTCCAGGGGGCAGAGAGCTAAGTACAGACTTTCAGGGTGTTTCTGTTCTTAACTGAAACAACATCAGGCTATGAGGCCTCTGCCCCACCCCTGGTGTCACACAGTTGATTTGAGAGACCACCACTCAATCCAGCTGTCTTACCAGATGAAGTTGTTCAAGCCTAATTGCTCCCTTTTGAAAAGTCATAGTGATCTCAGTGTCCATTATACCATGACAGCACATACAGCCAACAAGATGAAGCTTTCACTTTAAATGTATTCTGCTTCCAGAATATGCCAACCTCAGACAGATTCAGATCTTTCTCTCTTTATGCCTTCCTTACCATCACAGGACCATGAATTCCTGTTGATGGAGTCACATGGGAAACAGGGACCGAGCACCCACTTCTGTTGTAAGATATAGTTTTGTATGGATATTAACATGGGTTTCCCACATGCAGTATGATACACTGTGATTGGCAACAGCATCCCCTGCACAGCTAATCTATATTTTCCATTGAGTAGGTGATTTCTGACAACATCTTCCAGACTGAAGTCCAGAGGTGAGATGAGAGGCAGTATGATTAATGAGCAACTAAAATCAGTGAGATGTCTACCAGCTTCGAGGCTACAGTTGATTCAGGGTGAAGATATCAGCAGATATTTAGGGTAAATTTATCCATAAAATTTTAGTTACCATGGCATTTCAGATGCCTATAAGAGTCATAAAGCAGTAAAGATAGTTATTAAGCAACTCAAAGACACAGCTGTGAACCTAAGTCCTTTTATGAATTTTTGTAGGTTAGTTTTCAGTCTCTAAAGGCCTTTTGCCCTCATTTACTACATTAGTACAATTTGTCTAAAGGTTGTTCCTCTTGTGATATTACTTCAGCACAGCATGTTCTTTAACTGAGCCGTCTTATTGAAGTCCATATAGACATTTGAAAGTACACAAAACCAGCAGTTCATTTAATACCGTAATTTTTCTTCTCACAGAAACATCTAATTAAGATTTTGATAATTCTCAAAATATTTGCCTATCAGTTCTTCTCAAACGTAGCAAAGGCAGGACGCATAGGGCTTTGGTTGTGTTAATGATAGGCTGTCAAATAATAAAAGCTTCAGGAGTACCTGAAAGTAAATGTTCTTTAAAAGACATCTCTATCCTTACATACCATTGTTTTTTTACAACTGAAACATTTCAGACAATGTGCTTCCATTACAAAGCAGAGAAATACTTTTGACTTCTTCCACCTTGGAGGCTCATTTTTAAAACCAAACAAATTCAAACCAAGCCTCTGCAAATTGCAGTCCCCAAAAGAGCAAGATTTCACTAAATAGCACCTTAAGAATTTCAGTGTCAGCTTTGGCTGTTACTCTCACATCCTTTCATTTTACACTTATCTACAACAACCCCATCATTCCCATGCTGCCTTGAGCAAAAGTTAACATTTGTATCAAGCCATGTTGTGCTATCTTGATTGCAAATACCCACTAGGAATTTAGCTGAAATACTCTTGGCTTCTGCATTACATAAAATTTCAATCTTGGAGCACAGTCAGATAAAAGAAACCATAATCAACTGTGAATTATCTGTGGGTGGTTTATCCGGTTGCTGATTAATCACTCCATTAATCGTTGCAAAGACAGTGAAGCTAACTCAGTGCAGAGCCAATTTCTGTGAGCTGGGCTTCTCAACTCAAGAGCATTGCCATATGAATCTTGATTTATGTGTCTAGATGTAGTCACTTTTGCACAGTTTGGATGTTGAGTCAGTAAATGTAGTGCCATTCAGGAGCTCCTGAACTGCTGCATGCAAACCAGCCTAGATTCCTCCACTCTTGTTCCCATAACTGACAGCTCTGGGAAGAGCGACACAGAACCATCAGAGTGGTGCTGCATAAAGCCAGTGCAGACCCAGCATGGTCAGGGAAGGGGAGGGTGAATAAGGTCACAAATACCTGAGAAAAATTCTGCAGAATCACTTTCTGGCATTTTTGGTGGTAAAAGGATTTTACATTTCTGGTGCAGAATGAGGAAAATGGATGGAACCAACACAGCTGCAGTGCTGTAACTGAACTAGAAACTGGAAGCCTGAAGCAAGAAAGCCACTGTGAGAGTAATTTCTGGTCCAGCCAGTAATTCAGCGATTACTGTGAACTGAGACTACTCAGATTTATTTGGAATCCTCTGTACAGTGTTGCCTATCATCCTCACGATATGGGGTGGTTTACCTATCCACTCCATTACCCTGCATGGAAGAGAGCTAGCAGTTCTCAGATGCGTTGTCTATTTGTCCAAATGCAATGTGAGTTTCACCTACACCAGTATGATAACAAATCTGCCAAAGAGCTACTGAGACTGCAAACTGCAACTAGGAAAACTGATGCAAAAATACTACAAAACTAAAGTGTAAAGGTTATATTTCCTTTCTACTCCCAGTTTTGAAACTTTAACATCAAGATGGATGACTTTTTGTAAGATGTGTCCAGTTCCAGTTGAAGTTACAGGCCTGAAGGAAACAACAGAAACCAAAGGATAAATTAGATTATTATATTTGTTCTTTTCAGTTTAAAAAGTCAACATGGTGATGCCAGCAATAGAGATAAAGCATGGGGTAGGTTCTGCGAGTCAGATCTATTGGTTTACAGGATTGATGAGTCTCAGATTTAAGGTTTAAACTTCTAATTTTTCTGTCTAGCTTCCATGCAGCTATTTATTATGAAGAAATAACTGTAAAAAAGGGGAAAGGCTTTCCAAACTCTCTCTTTCCAGTCAAAACACTCTGGTATGACAAAGGCAGGTAGGTGGCAGTAACAAGTGACTAATACCCTGCTGGATAATTACATCTGCTACAGGCTTATCTCTTGGCACCAAGTGTCTCAAAATTAAAAGCAGGGAGTATAAGACAAACTATAGAGATACTGAATTAGGCAGAATTAAAAATAAAACAGCCTGTGGAGAATGAAGGAAACTGTAGGAGTTCAGGTGGTTAATGAAGATTGTAACACTGAGAGAGACGGAAACTTCTGTGTGAAAGCTGTCTGAGAGAAAATGTTCAAGTACAGAATCTGCAGACATATATTGGGCACCTAAAATAGGTGTGGCAACGTACTGAAGGTAACCTCTTTGCCATAACAAGCTAAGTCATGGTGAGGTGCTTAGGCTTTCAAAGTTGGGAGAGAGGTAAAAGCTTTCAGATGTCTGAGCAAGGCACTTTTTCTTTGAATATGTAAAGAGTCAAGGATTTCTTTAAAATGGTTTGGTATTTCCTATACAAAACCCTACCTCTCTTAGTCAGAACTTCACTGAAGTGAAGTTTCCACATTTCATAAAGTTGAGTCTTTGTCTAAATGTAGATAAAAGGAAGAGGAAATCTTCTTTTTGGCACTGTTTATGTACTTGCAGCATATGGATATGTTAGTGCATAATCTGAGATGCAGGCTCTCCGTAGCTTGCCAGCTTTTGAAGTATCTACTGTAATTTTTTTAAAAGCATTTGAACCTGAAGACTGTGGTATTCCAGGAGAAGGGTCGCTGTGCATCTCTCCTGTTGAAGTGAGACCATTTTGCTGTGTTGAATGCAAAACTCGGGGCCTGCTTTTGTAACCATGGCTATTCTCTCAAAATAGATACCCACTTTCAAAAGGGCATTCCCCACAGTAGATATCAAGTGGGTGAAGATGAAGCACTGTAGCCAAAGAAAAATATGCTGGGGGTGGGAATGATCTCTAAAAGTTTTAGCACATTTTTTTGATTTTTGTCCTTTAACCATGAATAACAAATGCCTCTTTTAACAAATGCAATAGCAGCTTTTCCGCACCTCAGAAAAAAAAAAAAAAAAGGAAAAGAAAAATACATCAAATTCCCCACCAAACTCCCGAATGCCAATTCCTATCAATCTTTTCTACCCCACTGGATAAATTTAATAAGTGCAAAATACAGCTGATCCTGGAGGTCATGGATTTAAAGATGTTTCTAAAAAAATATCCTGGGAAATTCTAAAACTGAAGGAAAATAGCTTACTGAAGGCTCAATATTTTATTTTTTAAATAGAGGGCTTTAACTTACATATCTTTTCTGACCACAGCCATAGTGATAAGGTGTATAGAAAAGCTTTGCCTTGGGACAGGTACTCCCAATAGAGTTGTGTCTTAATAAATCAAACTTAAATCTTCTTAAACTCTATTCAGGAAGTGATAAGGAACAAATCTTGTGGAACTGGTTTCGCTTGCTCCTATGGGATTCAATAGTCAATATTCCACATCAACCCTAACGGGGTTGATTTAAGAATCCAGTTTTCCATCTCAGCTGGACCTGTTTGGCACACTAAGAAGGTTTCCACTTCTGAAGAGGATTTAAACCCATACAATGGGTAAGGAGAAACAGACATATCTAGCATCTCTGACTGCACTTGCGCATTTGGATTTCTTGGTAAAATGTTTCTTTTCTATGTTAAGACCTTTCCTGTAAAACAAAAAACAACACTGGTGGCTTCAGCCGTGTTAAGGTCAGCACATTAATTAGGATAAAGTGGCTGATGAACTGAGGCTGGATGCAAACTGACACAGAGCATACTTTAACTGTAGCAAGTAACTTCACAGTTATACCACAATTTATGGAGAAATTACAGCTATGGACTTGAACTGAGGAAGCTTTCAAAGTCAGAAGTTGATGAAGAATGAGAACAAACTTGAGTGATGTAAATGGGGATAATAACAGGTGTCTTGCAGGTTTCTCTGCTGTACTAGAGTGGCGTGTATATATATATATGATCCCTGAGGAAAGCGTGTCTGTGCATGCTTACCTCCATACTCTGTTCCAAACTCTTGAGATTCAGTACTGGAACAGTGTTGTCCATTCATACTGCTCATATACAGAAAAAAAACCCCAATGATGCTGTTTACCTGTCTTTGCAAAGTTGTGGACATCATAAAAGTAAAAAAGCAAGGCATACAGTTGAAAACAATAATGCAGGGAGTGACCACAGCTGTTGTAAAGAAAGAAGAACTTACTTCAACACAAAGGGGAACTGAGAGTGGCCTTTGTTTTGTCAGTTAAGTGAATCAACCGTTGTTTAAATTACTTTCCCCAAATTAATCAAAAAACATGAATGCCTTCCTTAGCCAGCCAGTCCAGCAGTGCCTACACTTTGATTCAAACACATAGGAAATGATGTAAAGAAACATAATTTTCACAAGGCTATTTCGTTCATGTTTGCATCTAATACTTTTCTTTCTGGTTCATGTTGAAATTGTCAGAAGTTTTCATTTGTTGTTTAGCCATCAGTCTATATCTTCCCCTTCTCCCCAGCTTGCTAAGAAGGTTTATTTTATGGGTGCTGTAGTGTGGGGGATGTAGATTAGACACTGGTCATACCTAGGAAGATTGTTTTCTTGCCACAAAATAAACAAGAGATTGATCACAATTTAACAGTTCATAGTAAAATGTATATTGAAAGGATTGTAGTTATTATTCTGTCAGTGTTGTCCTACTGCTATCACAGAGCTATCCATCCATAATATTCAACACAAAGTCGGTTTGAATCAGCCAGTCTCTGAATCATTTCCAATCAAGGAAAGAGTGTTCATAATGTAATTTCAAAAATCTTGCCACCATTCCTGCCTTGGCAGAAATAATAATTCATCTTTCATCTTTGGGTGCAATGACAATTGTGAAGAAGAATTGTTTGTAGGTTATCAAGGATACTCGAAAGACTGATCTGGTTCTAAGCTGGTATAACAGTGAGGGAGGCTGAGCTGTTGTCCTTGTACTATGTCTTAATACTTAAGTAAAACCAGTCAGTGGTATTCAAAGCAAATAAAGATGTCAAATTTAGTTTGAATTCTGCATACATATATATATATATATATATGTGCTGCATTACCAGCTTAGTTTCAGGGGTATCTAACCAAGCGTTATTTAGCATTATTTAAAGGACTGCCTTATCATAGTAGGGATCTTATTTGAATAACAATCAATAATTTTGAACAAATATTGAAGCCTAGGAACCAGGAACATGCATTTTTTTATGAATTTCTGACCTTGTTTAATTTCCTTTAAAGCAAAAGCTCTTTGTCAGCTTAATATAATAAACTGCTTTCAAGATGAACATGCCCTTCAGGTGAACGCTGAAGATAAAAGAAATGTCTCTTTCAGTTGAAAGTGGAATGTGATCTATATATGACAGAATTGCTTACACAAACATTATAACACATAATGATTTAGTATTAGTATTATCTGTATCTATGTAAATATAAGGAAAGAGAATAAGAACAATTATTATTAAATCAAATCCACCTTTAGCCCAGGTTAGTATTATGTGAATATTAATCATCATTAAATTTGCCCTAATTAATTGTGTGAAAAATCAATAGGCTACATTAAAACAAATAAGCATATCCTTTAAAATAATACAATAGGAATTACATTTAAAAGTAGACAGATTCTTAATTTTGTGATGTTATAACTTTTAAAATAATGTATAGTTTAGCTTTGTAAAATTCTTTTCCCACCTTTTATTCCTTTATACTAGAATATTTTAAATGCTCTCATGGAGAAATATTTAAAGTCATGAAATTTGCTACGGAGAAGTAAATATAGTTTATATCTATCTTCCTCTTATAGGAATGTTTATGTTTCTCTATTCTTCTTAGCATATTCAGGGCATTTTTAAAGTGATACTCCTAGATATAATAAACTCTTCCAGTACAAAGGTAACAAATGTTCTTGAGATGCTAATTCAGAGACTAATTTACGGCCCTGGTGCCCACAGTGGGAAGTGGACAAATCGTAACAATGGCTGAAGTCTGACAATTGAAGTTCTGTCACTTAAGAAAGTCAGTAGCTGTCAATTCCAAGCTCTCATGTATTCTCTGTCCAGCAGAATATCTCTTTTCCAGAGAGGGAAGTACAGGGCTAATAAGATGATGAGTAGCACGTACTCCATGCCTCTGAGCCTATTTAAGCTGTAGTTTGAAAAAAGAAATGCAGGTCTTTACATAGCACATGACAAGCTGCTGACCTCTGTATTTTCATCCTCTAAGTGTCCACAAACATTCCTGAGTGACTACCTGTCCCGGGAACTTCTTTAGCCGCTTGGTTAAATTTATAAGGGTTTAACTACCAAATATGAGAATAAACTGGCAGAACACAAGACTTGATCTTTAGTGAAACTTCAGGTAAACGGACTTTGAGTTTTCATGTCCAGGTGGAAAGAAATTTGGACTACGGTGGCCAAACCTGGCTGTGATTGCCTCAGCAGCTAGAAAGATTTCACAAAAGAAAGAGGATGTTGATAAAGCTTGCCTAAAAATTTTGAAAAGTATGCATCTTTTAAAAGATATTAACTGTAAGAGACTTATCAAACAAAATACCTGCATTACTAATAAATTTATTTTATTTGGCTCTAAACAACAATTGCAGTGATTACTCATTACTTTCCCTATTCCTTTTCAATACACTCTTAAAGCTGATTTAAATACCTTGTTTTTTACTGTCTGTCTTGAGAGACTTTTGCTTTTTGTTCTATGTGGTTTTTTAATTCTGTGTCTTTTGTTCTGTATTTCAGAAGGGCATTAACACATTTTTGTTTATTCCATTAATTCAATGTAAAAAATTTGAACCCATCTTCATCTGCATTGACTTATTCTACCTAAAAGAAATATAAATGTCTTAAACATGCTACATTTAATAGTTTTCTTATATGTTAATTTCTAGATAATTTAATTATTTTAGTGACTGCACATGCATGAGTTAATATAACAAGTGTAAGTTTATGTTGGACCGTACTATTTCTAAGATATGAGAAGGTAGATTCACTGTCCTCTTCCTTCTGGGTTCCAAAATGGCCTTAATTCCCCCCAAAATATTTTTTGTCTCTCATATTTGGCTACAGCTGCTGAGTTTTACTGATGCAGGAGGATAACCAGACATATTGTTCCCTTCAGCCTTTTGCTTTAGTACAACAGATAGCAAAAAGTTGACTCTGCTCTCTGGGTTTAGGGTTCTTCATAAAACATTTGAAATCCTACAGCTAATTCCCACTGATTTACTGCTTCAACATTTGTGATGCCTTCTAGCACTATTATAGTTCCTTGGAGTTATTCTGAAATCAATCTTACTCTTGAAGAAATTCCTCTTTTGTTAGGAGTCCACAAATAAACAACTGGGCAAGGAGCAGTGGAAGTGGAGAGGCCTTACTTCATTTTCACCTGTGTTCTGAAGCATCAGCTCAGAGTGCCTTTACATTTTAAAGAGATTTTTTGAGTTCCTTTTAGACCTATTTCTGGCAGCCAAATAGTTCATTCCTATGTCATTATTCAAGACCACAGCTAAGATCAAGATAATATTCCTAAATTTTAAATGGTAATTAGAGGAAAATGTATATCGTTCACACTCTGAATATGAACTGTAGATGTCAAATAATATTTGTCTGGATGGTTACATTCTGACTTTCCAATATATCACCACAGTGTGGAAAGTTTATTGTGACTGAAAGTTTTGGTGAACTGTAATTCACTTGCTATATTGATTTTGGTCTCAAGTGCTCTGTTCAGGTGGATCTTGTCAGAAGATTTGTTTCAAAAAGGTAATGTCAGAAAATGAATATTCCTCAAAACCAAATAATTTTTCTGGAAATTTTTATTTTTTCACAAGAAAAATCAAATCCAGAGGCAAAAAAACACAGTTATTAATCAAGAAGTTAATGACTTTGTGGTTGTGGAACACATCTACAGGATGGATGAACAGTCACAAATCTCTGGGGTTTTCCACACTGTTGGACCAATGGCTCTTTTGATGTCAGAGTAACTTTACTCTTGTCTCCTTCATACCATAGGATCATCTTGAAATATAGGTGTTTTGGCATTGCAGAATGGGAAAAATATTTTGAAAGACGTGTCAAAATATATCAGAGGATAGGAAAGCCATTTTCTGCTTTATTCTTTTCTCTCATGATTCAAACAGTAAGTAATTGGGATTCTCCTTGACGTGCATGACACTATATGTGTAACCCTGAGTTCTAGGACAAATAACGCTGATATAATTGAAAAATGCATTTGATGACAAAGTTAAAGAGGTGCAGTGGAGTCTGTGGTGGTCTTTCTCTTCATGATCCAAAGATCATTTCTCTTTTCATATACATGGAGGAGGCTGCAGATTTGTTACTCAGTTTAGCTGTGTGACATATTGCCAGGAGATTTGGACCAGACACTTCTTGTAGAAGGGTTATAAAGTAATTTATTTTATTCTTGTAGGAAGTCAATTTCTCACATTTGAGAAAAAAAGATATTCTTGTTATAAAGGGCAGCGTGAAAGTCAGCATTTTTGGTCACTTTTTGCTATATCAAATCCTACGAGGGCTTAGAAGCAGAAAATTTATGTACATTAGTAGATACAGCTCTTAAAGGTTGCTTTCAGCCTTATGCCAGAAAGAGGAAATGTGCACTTATTTGCATGCCACTGTTTGGTAGGGGAACAAGCTTTGATCAACAAGCAGAACCTCTGAGGATCCGTGTTTGCAAGAGATTACTTAGAAGCCACACTAAATCAGTTCATTTCCTGTATGCCATATGCCTTCATAAATTTTTCTGACATAGAGCACTTTCATATTCTGGAGAATGTGCTTCGGGCTCTCCGGCCTAATGAAGAAAGCACAGTATGGATGCAGGTCTCTGCCTGACATTTGCTGGCATAACATATCCAAGGAGTGGGCCACAGGTGACACGACTCCATACCAGGCTGCCAGCTCTTGGGGGTAAGTGAGATGAACCTCTGTGAGCAGTGTAGCCATAGATACTGCTTTGATTTTTCTGTCGAGGTTTGATGTGAATGCATGCCACATATTGTCTTTCACCTATTATTTCTCTAAGACTGAGTGGTACTGCTAAAAATAAAATTTCACAGGCTTACTTTAGCAGAATATTAATGAAAATCTTCTAAATCTTTGCACATACACATGCAAGGCAGCAGCTGCTTTTGGTGCTCAGAGAGAGATTTCAAACGTTTACTTACTGTCGAGCTTTATGTATATACGTGCATGTGAAAGGTCAGAGATGGTTGTTCTATCATTTGGGATAAATACAGCTGAATTGAAATGTCAGAGCAGTTGTACCTAGCAATTTTAAAGCTTTGGAGTGTTGCATTCCTGTGGATTCTCCTGCCAAGCAAATAAAAATCAGCTCTCTGACTGTACAAATTTACATGATTACAGATTATATATTTTACATTATGCTTGCAGAGTTCCTGAGCACCGCTAGAGCTCGGGCAGCTTTTGGAGTTGATTGCAGTTGACAAGCTTGCTGTGCAACCTGGAGCAGGGAGCAGGTTGTTCGTGTCATACCATGCAAAACATCAGTCAGCCTGATATGTGGAAGATAAGCCTTTTTAGACCTCTCAGATATTACAAAGGAACTCTGCAGACGTAGTCAGGGGATATCATGTCATAATAAAATAGCATTAATTTTAATCAACTTTAAATTATTAATTGAAGAAAAGACAGTATCTCTGTAAGAAGGACTACACTAAAAAGTGATCATAATCTATTTGTCAAATATTTATTTAGTTGTTTCAGCACTTCTCTTGCTGTGAATGAGCACTGTGTAAAAAGAGCGCAGAAACTTGCTGATGCAGGGAAAAGGAGACTGCTGGAGCATTTATATGTGCTCCTTCCCTCAGGATACCCTTTCTTGAAGAGTATCATGACTGGTTCAAATGAGGATGGGAGGGTGGGGGTGTACACCTTATAAATGGAAATGGGAAAATGCATGTAAAAAATATAAATCCAAATATGTGAATATTCCACAAGATAAAGTGTGTGTAATTTTGTGATTGTGTAATGCTGATACTGGTGACTGGGATAATGCCTATAAGATTTTTAAATGAAGCTACAGGTTTGCAAGGCAGAAAAGGTTATCTGTTCAGTTTAATATAGTTGAAATGAGATACATTATCATTGTTTAACTAAATTCTACAAATAATTTTTAAAAGTTTGTTTATTTTGCTTCTCTAGTGAAGTCCAATGTTATTTGATTAGGGAATAACAACTATTATTCACAAACAGACTGTTGTCCACCTGCCCACTCTTAGCATACATTCTGCTTAGCAAGTATAAAATTAGGTTATATCTTGTACATCATCCACTAAGTGGGTGCTTCATGGCATCAGTGAATCTCAACATATGTTGTTTAATGACCCATAGCTGTACTGATTTCCAGTGTAAGCGTCTTTTATATTTATAATTCAAAACAGTGTCTAGTTCAGAACAAGAACAAAATATCCATAAAAACTCAAAAGAAGGGATGGTCAGACTCTCATAGATCTATTAGTCCTTCCCTCTGCCATTCCTCTGTCTTATTTGTTTGTATAATTATTTAAGACATAACTAGTTCTTCCCTTTACCTCACACAGTGAAGCTCTGACTTCAGCTGAAGACCCTGCAGTGATTATTTTGTTATTTCTAGTAAATAGCTTTTGGAAACAAGATCATTTCTTTTCACTATGACTGCTTTCTGAGGTAGAGGACAATCTCCCAGTACATAGATTAAAAGTCCTGTAAGGAAACAGATATTGAGCAATTCACCTGTGCTGAGCAACCCTCTCAGGCAGAGAAAGGCCCTTTCAGAGCTCTCAGCCATTGCCCAAATCCCAGCAGCCTGGCTACTGCCTTATCATTAGTGCTCCTCAAAGCTTCAGAGAAGGTGGGAAGGATTTTGAAGTTGATAATTTACAGTATCGCAGTATCGTAAGGTTGGAAGAGACCTTTGAGATCATCGAGTCCAACCTATGGCCCAACACCTACACCTACTCCTACTTGTCAGCTACACCATGGCACTAAGTGCCTCATTCAAATTCTCTTTGAACACCTCCAGGGACGGTGACTCCACCACCTCCGTAGGCAGAGCATTCCAATGAACAATTACCTTCTCAGTGAATAATTTCATAAGGGAATGAAGGGAATAAACTTACAGATCTTTTGAAAAGACTGAGTAAAGACAGTTGGCAAGGGAAAGTTGGGAATGAATATATGAAGTTTCCTATGGTGTTCGTCCTTTAATAGTAATTAAGAAATAACAGGAAAACAAGTCTTGCTGGTAAGACCCACTTAATGACCAGAGTCATCCTGGGGGATGGATTTGGAAAATCTAACTCTTGTCTAAACTCTTGTCTGAAGAACTCTGGTTCCAGCTTTTGCATTTCTGTGGCAGCAGATAAAAGCAAAAGGGGAAAAACAAGAAGAAAAGCTTTTTGAGGATAGCCCATTAAATGCAGTCTTCTTTGCAGACAAGGAGGGATGGGGTGTGACATGCACATCTCTGCCAGTCTGTCTGCTCTTGTTGTGTTTAATTGTGCTGATGGCACCAGTATCCATGTTACAGCTAATGCCTGGTATACATGAGGGAATGGAGGTAAAATTAAGCATTTCAGTATTTAGCCCATTGTTATATAGATGCACCACTTTCCCCTACCAAAAAAAAAAAAAATCCCAGATGCACACTTTTTACCTGCCCCAGCAAACCACAGAAGAATGAGAAAAACACAAGCCATTTTTTTTGGTCTTGTGGGTTGGAAACACAGAAGCACAAAGCTAAAGATGCACAAAGGCAGCAGACTTCACTCTTACAGGGAAGTGAGAAGTTCAGATGCTCTTGGGTTGAAAAGGAGCCATGTACATACAAACCATAAGATAATTATATGTCTATGCTTAATTGCAAGTAAAAGAGGGATAAGGGAAGAATTACCCTTTAAATCTGGTAAGGAAAAGCAAGAGGATTTTAACTACTCTGACTCCTCCTTTGAGAAGATAGGGTATGACCTTAGCTTTGGGTATAATGTTTTCAAAATCTACTGTAGATCCCAGGACTGAACAGGACAATTTATTGTCCTAGTAAGCTTCAGAAAGCAGGGAAACACAAGGCTGCTGATGGGCAGTCAGACAGCCACCTGTCGGGTAGCGTGGGGGAGCTGAACCAATGGGTGCTTTCTTCTCTCCTCCACTTTGAATGTACTGTGACAGATGGCATTTAGCATTGATTGGCATATATTATAGGAACTGAGCCAATTTAAATTCTCTTCCAGATTTATCATATAAAACACTGAGGTGAACTACGTGATTCAGTGAATCAGCTCACTGAGAAAGAAAGAAAGAAAGAAAGAAAGAAAGAAAGAAAGAAAGAAAGAAAGAAAGAAAGAAAGNGGAAGGAAGGAACCCACTTTGAAAAAATCCCCAAATCTGACAGCATGGAGTCTAAATGAGGGGCAAAAGAGAGAGAATCATCTGAAGACAAGTGCATTAGTGCTTATGGATGACTTGCACAGAGTTGTCAGTTTGCAGTCTCACAAAGCGACTGCATCAAAAATCCTTCAGCTATTGCTATCAAACACAAATGGTCTATTTAAGCAGAACTGTTTCTTCAGAAAGGCTGCCTTAAAATAGTATACAGTATACAAAGCTGTTTCTTTGTTATAAAAATTTGCTTTATGCATGAAATAAATTGACTTAAATAAACCACTTCTAGAATCATATAATGGTTTGGGTTGGAAGGGACCTTACAGATCATCCAGTTCAAAGCCCCCTGCCGTGGGCAGGGACACCTTCTACTTGAGCAGGTTGCTCAAAGGCTCATCCAACCTGGCTGTGAACACCTCCATGGATGGAGTGTCCGTGACATTTCTGGGCAACCTGTTCCAGTGCCTGTCCACCACAAGAAAAATTTCTTCCTAATACCTAATCTAAATCTCCCCTCTCTCATCTTAAAACTATCCCCCCATCATTCTATCCCTGCACTCCCCTATAAAGAACCTCTTCCCAGCTTTTNGGAAGGAAGGAAGGAAGGAACCCACTTTGAAAAAATCCCCAAATCTGACAGCATGGAGTCTAAATGAGGGGCAAAAGAGAGAGAATCATCTGAAGACAAGTGCATTAGTGCTTATGGATGACTTGCACAGAGTTGTCAGTTTGCAGTCTCACAAAGCGACTGCATCAAAAATCCTTCAGCTATTGCTATCAAACACAAATGGTCTATTTAAGCAGAACTGTTTCTTCAGAAAGGCTGCCTTAAAATAGTATACAGTATACAAAGCTGTTTCTTTGTTATAAAAATTTGCTTTATGCATGAAATAAATTGACTTAAATAAACCACTTCTAGAATCATATAATGGTTTGGGTTGGAAGGGACCTTACAGATCATCCAGTTCAAAGCCCCCTGCCGTGGGCAGGGACACCTTCTACTTGAGCAGGTTGCTCAAAGGCTCATCCAACCTGGCTGTGAACACCTCCATGGATGGAGTGTCCGTGACATTTCTGGGCAACCTGTTCCAGTGCCTGTCCACCACAAGAAAAATTTCTTCCTAATACCTAATCTAAATCTCCCCTCTCTCATCTTAAAACTATCCCCCCATCATTCTATCCCTGCACTCCCCTATAAAGAACCTCTTCCCAGCTTTTTTGTAGGCTCCCTTTCAGTACTGGAAGGCCACTATAAGGTCTCCTTGAAGCCTTCTCTGCTGTAGGCTGAGAAGGCCAACTCTCCCAACCTGTACTTGTATGGGAGGTGCTCCAGCTCTCTGATCACCTTCATGGCCCGTTTCTGGACTTGCTCCAACAGATCTATGGCTTTCCTGCGTTGAGGACTCCTGAACTGAATGCAGTACTCCAGGTAAGGTATCACAAGAACAGAGTATGGGGTAGAATCACTCCTCTTGACCTGCTAGTCACACTTCTTCTTATGAAAGTCTCACTTATGAGAGAGCGGATTGGGTAGAATTCCCGTAACCTATTTGTATTAAGTTTTAATTTTTCTGGAATGAATATTTTGCATAACATTCTGCGTTCCTATTTTACTAGGTCAGTTTGGTTCATGTTCAAACAAGCACCATAGATCTGCTTTTGCTGCTGGCTTGTTGGGAATAATAGCCCACTCAGGAGTCCACAACACCATTTTAAAAGTCAGGGAGGAGTAATCAGGAGGAGGCCTTATTAAAACTGGCAATTAGAATCAGTGACAGCAGCACAAACCTGCCTTACACTGTCGGCTCCTAAACTCCATCAAGAATGACACTTGAGAGAATGAAATGTAAGGGCTTGTCAGGGATATCAGTGAAGTTGCCCCACTCCTGTAGAGGTCTCAAAATGCAGAGCAAGAACCATCCCAGCAAGGTTCCTGGCACCATCCCAGCCCTGCTCCTGGCATCCCTCTCCTGCTGTCCGTGCTGCAAGACAGGACATCGCCTCCTCTCCTCATGTTCTCGGCTGCCGGCAGCAAAGGGACAATATTACTTGGCCCAGTGCCAGTTGCCTGGTGTGACGGTGTTGGATCAGATCCTCACCTGACATAAGCCAGGCAGAAGGAAAGTAGACAATGTTCTGAAAGGTGAGAAGAAGCAAGAAGAAGGTGACAGCATCCTGGCGAAGTGTTCAGGAAGAGAAAGAGAGAGAGAGAAATCTAGGAGGGTCACCTTGAGGCAAAGCACCCACTTTACTGCAGCGCAGTGAGAGGTGGTTATTTGTCTTCTATGAGGACTGTACCTGGCCCAGAGAAAGGAAGATAGAGGCTGTTTTTTAAAATATGTAATTTTCTGGTGAATAAACATTGCTTAGAGTAATATTGCTTCTTTAAAGTATATTCTACATTCACAGGCAAACAAGGTGTATGATTTTATCAGCACTCTGCTACAATATCTATTTTGCAAACACATTCCTAAAGCCAGGGAGATAATCCTGAACTGAACTTTCTACTCAACACTTTCATCTTTTAGGATCTTCTTGACAGACAGACTGCCAGTTGTCAGAGTGTCTGTCAACTGTGAAAGCTAGCAGCATATGCTGAGACAAGCTGGGAAGGGCAGGGTAGGAGAGATGACTTCTCTGTTTGTATAACAGGAGCTCAGCAGAGCGACTACAGCAACCCTCAGGAGGAGAAAATGCATCTGAAGGTATGAAAAACAGGCAGTCTTGAAGTACTACAGGGAAATTTGCTTAATGCATGAAATAAATTTTCATAATAATTAAATATATTTTCATCTCTAGAACTAACTAGTGCTCTGTTTTCTTTCTGATGATTCACTGCTACTATGTATGTTATTGTTTGCTGCTAATGAATACTTAGGCCAGCAGTCTTTCAGGTTTCTACTATGCAGGTCATATTATCAATGCTTAACGGGTGTTAACTTTTCATAAGGGAAATTACCCTTTAAATATTTGTAGCCCGGTACGTTAGAAGCTGCCTCAATGATATTGAGGAGACCTGTACATCTAACAGGGTGCCTAATGCACTCTGGAACAAGAAATTTCAAGGTTGGTCTCTCCCCGTGGTCATTTCTGCACACTCCTCTTCAGCCCATTGAGCTTTTCAACGAATGCTTTATGAAAGTTGTCTTAAAAGTGGGGAAGGTCAAAAGAATTACGAACAGTAACCTGCTCCTCATCAGCCACCTTTGCTAAACAGGTTATCTATGCCTTTTGCAAAATTTGGATGCTGTCTTGTGATCCTGGATAAATACAGGCTACATCCAGACTGACCCATGGCTTTGTGCCATTTAGGACACAGAGTCCTCTTGCTCCCTCCTTGCAGTCAGTCACCAGTTTTTTTGGCCGTGAACTGATGACATTCAGATGTGTCTCTGAAAAGGGGAAAGATGGAGTGGCCCTAGCTATAATATAAAGGCAAAGGTCATGTGCTTCCGACCGGAGACAACATCTGCACTCCTTACAGACCATTGATGGCTGCTGCTGTTAAGAACATTAATATCTTGACCTAGTGAGAAAGTGCATGCCAGGAGTCTCCTTTGTTTGTGAATTCAGGTTAGAAGAGTAAGCTTATCATGCAACTCTTGAAATACAGTACCGAAGTGGTCTATCAGGCAGCATGCAAATTTTGGCAACCAAGTTATCATGACAACTTTGAAACACAGATGTGAAGCAGTGCTTGTTCAGGCTAGCAAAATTCTCCCAAGAAAAGGGAAATTGTGCCTCCATTCCCTTCTTGCTGGTCTAGAAATCCAGTAATAACTGAAACTCCTCATTACCTGACAGTATTTAACCAACAAAGGTTTACAGATCTAATGACATCAAAAGAAAATTATACATCTGAGGGGGCTTATCAAGGCATATTTAGTGGGAATTTTTCAAATCTACTGTGTTTAGGAATTTATCATTAGACAGCAGTGTCAAATTTTAAGAAGTGAAATTAGTTTATATATGTATAATGCCTTGAAGATATTAAATACTACTTAAATTATGGGAAGTCAAATCAAGATAAGGAACACAGGCTGAGAAATGAAGAAAGGAATATTTTTATATAATGATACAGTGGCTTCATGTGCAATAAAACTATGTACTCCTTCATCAGAGGAGAGTCCTTTGTCACCTTTCAGCTAGGAATTTTCTCATTTTGTGGTTGTTAACTTGGATTGAAAGCCAAAGCGTCAGCTTTTTTTTAGATTGCAGCATTTCTACTCCACCTTAACGAAAGAAAAACCTACCTTCATTTTTTAAATGCATCTTTCACTAAAGGAACATTGGCAAAATGATATGACGTTATGAAAAAGTCAGATATGCTTTGGGGTGCTTATTGTATCCACTGTAACAATGATTTTGTAAAATTTTTTAATTAATTAGTTTAAGGAAACATGTATTTGGGGATTAAATGGTGCTTGGAATAAAACTGAATGTACCATTAAAGATAAACAATAAATCTTAAGAAAGAAGTTGATTAAAAATACGATTTTTTAATTAAATATTTGACAAGCATTTGTATTTTTTGTTGAATATTCATTTTTTTAAGAAGTTGGACAAAATATTGAAGTGGTGAAAAATCTGGAAGAAATCTTACTAATTTTTAGAAATACATTTGCAAAAATGAATTAAGCATTTATTTTAGGCAATACAGTTCCCTTTTAGAAAAGCAAATGTGTTCTACTAATATGAAACTGATGTATTAATTAAGCTTCTTTTCTGGTATTTGCAAGTAAATTTTTATTGATCATAGCTGACCTAGTGTGGTGTTCATGATAATCATGCTTCAAATGGGAAGATGAATTTGCAGGACTTCCAGAGCTCCCTTCCAGTCAACATTTCTATGATTTTAAGATATTCAGTCTTTGACGTCAAACACAAACAAATACAAATCTGTGCCAGATATCGTGTAAGGTGTCTGCACAGATATAATCTAAGAATGCACTTTAATGCTACAGAAAAGGTTTTCTATCTGTTGGTCTTGTTAAAGTAGCAATGCATTAATACCCTCAAAATAGTGATAAATTAGCACTCTGACTTATGCAGAAATCATATATGTATATTTTGGTGGAATACTTAATACTTACACTTTTTTTTCTTTTATAGTCATAACTCTTGAACTCTTTCCCACAGAGAGAGAGATGAGCTTCAATAAAGTAAATGGAGGCCTTCTGAAAATCACTTGCTTATTCTTCAGCTATCTTTCTTCATCACTTTAGTGGCTCTAGATTTTCAAGCCAAAGGAAATTAGAGGTGTTTAGTGCTGCTATTATTATCTAAAAGAAAGAGAGAGCATTGTGAGCTAGCAGTAATATCTGTAATGTACATCCATTGTTAGTTTGTAAACCTTTCAGCAAAATGCTTGTATTGTGTTAATGGAAATTTCTGCTAATGTAATACAGTGAAAAATACAAACACGGACAAATTATTAAGAGGCTGCGTGGGCCACAACTGTGCTAGAGAGGGTATTGAAATAGTGGAGAATAAAACTCACAAAGCTAAGCCCAAAGAGACTATTGGTGTGACTTAGACTTTGTAGTTTACAGAAGCTCGGATCCTGGAGGGCAATCAGAGTCCTGCACCTGTCTGATTTTTCATATTAAAAGGCAGGAATGCTTAAATCAAACAGAATGAGGCATATGTGAGCATAGTGTACACTGCAACATCTGAACAGCACTAAACCCAACTGAATATTACAAAATATTAGGGTGAAATTTTAGCAAGTGACAATGTTTGGTCCTTTCTAAATTGTGTCAGTTATTGCACGTATTTTCTACCCTGTGCCTTGCATTCTATGTGCATTTGGTGGAGGATGGAGAAAAATCTAGTGTGAACCTAAATCCTCTGTCCAGCTCTTTTCTTATATAGGTGATGCCAGTAAGTGGTTTTTGGTTATTGAATTAATTTAATGTTCTGGCTGGAAAAAACCCAAACCAAACCAAAAAATCCCAAACAACAACCACAAAACCCCACAAAAATAACCAAACCCAAACCCACCAAACAAACAAACAAAAAAGAAAAAAATATTCAGTTTGCAGATGCAAGTAAAATCACACTATTGCATGTATCACTAGGAAGAAGTTTGTCCCTGGAGGTGTTTAAGGAGAGATTGGATGAGGCACTTAGTGCCATGGTGTAGTTGTCAAGTAGGAATAGGTGTAGGTGTTGGGTCATAGGTTGAACTTGATGATCTCAAAGGTCTTTTCCAACCTTATGATACTGTGATACTGTGATCCAGGTTAGCAAGGTGTGGAGCAGAGCCTGAGGGCTAGAGGTCAGCTAAGATGTTTCTTCCTGTTACTGTACCAATTGTATCCTAGCAGCTCCACCACTGAAATGCAGAACACCCAGATGCTCGTGTGTGCTGACCTGAAGGAGTCCGTTTGGAAAGGAGATGATGGACAGGAAAGCTCCAAGTGAGATGGCAGGAGAGAAAGTTTGTTATCATCCAGCACTATGAATAGTCTGGCCCTCATGGACTAAACTTGTTTCGCTAAGAAAAGTTAAGGTAAGAAAGCACCCAAACTGGTTGCAAAACTTACAGAAAGAAAACAAACTCTATCCACTAAAGCCTCAGATGCTGAACCATAGGCAGAGAATGCTCTTGCTTGTTATAGCTAGAAAGGCAGCTTGAAATGTGTTCAATCCAGAGTCAATAGCTTTGATCCTTCATTTTATTAGCAGTGGTGAAAACAATTCTGCTCACCCTCAAGGGTAGTCAGAGTGGGGAGCCACTATCAATAGCTGCAACCTTAGGCTGGGTCATGCCCGACAGTATACTGTAAATTTAATTTGCAACCCTAGTTTGTGACAAAGATTTGGTTCAAATCTATTCTGCCTGCCTGACCCTTTCCTAATATAATCCATTATGCAGATCACATCTGAAAAATAAACAAAATTTGTTCACAAAACTGGTTTTAGGCCAGTTAGTAGTGCGGGTAAGTTAAGTATCTCCATTAAAGACTTGAATATATGTTTCATGTAATTAATAGGATATTCAAATGCACATACTAATTTCTAGAAAATAAAAGAAAAGAGGGAAAATGAGTTTATACCAATATTAATTAATTAGCCAAGCAATGTTAATTAGGTGACTATATAATTAGATTTGGGACAATGAGGTTTCATTTGCTGTATTTGTTAATATTTGCTTTCTTCAGACCCAGGTCTGTGTTAAGTGGATGGTTTTGTCTTACTTGCTGTATGTTTTTTTGGGAATCTGATAAGAAATGTTGTCAGATTTTCCAGTGTAACCAGTGTAACAGAAAAGGATATTCTCTGAGATACTTATGTACGTACCATAATAAAATTTTATTTGACCTATTGGCTTTGTCTAGAAATGTTTCCCTAGAGGACTGCAGGGTATCTGAAAGAATATAGGAATGCTTGAATAATTTATTATATGTTTGATAGAAAAGCACAAGGATGATTCCTTTCAATTTTGAATATACAATAATGTAAGATTTTGTCAATTATATTCTGAAACCACAAGGATTTTTAAAAGAATGAGCAGTAATAATCAAATGAGGTCGGCGATTACTTCTTAACTGTTATAATATACCCCTGTTCACATGAGATTAGTTTTATTACGTAACTGCATGATGATATTCAGAAATGTCAACAAGCTAGTGATTCAGATTGTTCAAATTAGTTTGCATTATTAAGTTGATAACCTTTGTCTGTCTTTCTTTCATTCTGTCTTTATCTTTGTACTTCATCAGTTCTTTTCTCTTCTCTTACATTCACCATCGTTCTTTAGTGCCTTAAATCTAACTGTAGAGAATAATAGGAGCTTATATTCAAAGCTGATAGTGGTATTGCTGTAAAAGACCAAGGAAAGACAGCAAGGAAAGCAATAATTATTTCACTTAGCTCCTTATGAGGACAGCGTCCCTTTTCCCATTTTGTCACCTATTTGCTCTCTACCTATATTAAGCTTTTTCATGCTGTTGTCATTTCCTGGACAGCTGGCAGCAACCATTTTCCTGGCATGCCTGTTTTCTCAGTTAGGTTTTACTCCAAAATCAATGCATTTCTACTTTTTGCAGAGCTTTACTTCCGCTGTATTTTCTTGCTCCTGTCTAGAAGCCAGGAAGCATATTACTATTTCATGACTCAGGGAACAAATGACTCTATTTCAGCATTCTTCCTCAAAACTCATTTTACTTTTCAAATTATGCCTTGTTTCTGCTATTTGGAAAACTAAAACTTCTCATTGTGTTTGATGAGCATTTAAGTGAAATCCTCTGAACCAATCCAAAGTTCTTATCATTGATGTAACCAGAACATCCAAGAAGGAAAGGAGGGAGAAGTCTATTGCATTTGCCTGTGATCACATTTCATGGGTGCTTCCAACTGAAGCAAAGGACTGCAGGCAGAAAGAGGAAATGTGGATGTATTACCAGTGTTTAGAGTTCATTTCCTGGAATTTTGATGACCTGGTAGGGAGGATCAAGGATTTTAGTTTTCCCCTTCCATTCAGCGAAATGTTTTAGCTATCTACACATGTGAGTCTTATTTGTCTTAGGCAATACATGGAAACCAATGAAGGCTGTTTCTTAAAATAGAAACAGAACAACATTTTAAAGAAGTGGCAAACTGAATTAATGATCCATAATGTAGAATGATCATCAAATTTTGAAAAGAAGTGGTTTCTTCGTTTGTAATTTGGCTGATGACAAATAGTGATAAACAGGGGAGATGAAGCAGTAGAACTCTTCAGAGTTACAAGAGCCTGTCACGGAAGGAGATGGAATGACACAATTCTCTCTTAAGAGAAAAGCAGCAGTATGTTTATTGATGTAAAGCAGAGATTTAAAAAAGTTTGATAATAAATGTGCATGTGATTTACAAGATTTGATGGTAAGGTTGATTATTTACTGCACAGAGGACAGGGTTGGATAAAACTGTCAGGGAGACCCTCTCATTGAGTCATAAGGTTCAGAAAGGACCTCTTTGCTTTCTCAACTCCTCAGAGAAGAGTTTAAGTATAGCTGGATCCAGACTCAGCCCCAGACTCAGTCAACAGTTTGTATCTAAAGGATTATATATGTGCAATAATTCCTTTATATCTTTTGGTTAATTTCACAAAATTTCAGTGTATCTATTCCCTATTCATTTGCTGATGGTCTGTTGTGTCAAGAATTCTCTCAATGTTGAAGAGTAACCTCTCTGCATTAGGGAGATCCCAACATGCAGCCCACAGTCATTTCAGGAGAGGTCAAAGGGCTCTTGGGCTGCTGACGATTTATGGAGTAAGATGATTGACTCATTTTCATATTTACATACTGACCACAGGTACCAGTTTCTTCCAAGTTTGGCTTGAGCCAGACACTGACCAGCACTGTGGCTGCATTACTGTAGATTAGCCCTTGGCTATTGTACTGTTATCTGTCTTCCCCCCAGAAAATGTGAGGTGGATGCAGACATCAAGATCACCACTGGTGGTTATCGTTTGATCAGGATTTATGGGAGAAAGTCAGGCTCGGGATGGGGGTGAGATCACACCATCACAGAGCCTCATGAGTTAACATCTCTTGGTGGTGGATGCCCCCTTCTGTCACACCAAGACACCCCAGTTTGTACCTTGTCCTCCTCAGTCTGCACTACTTGTATGCTAATTCTCACTTTAGCTCTGTTATGAAGAAGGGCAACTTAGGAGCAGATAAGAGGTAGAACAAACTCTGCACCCTAGACATAGAGTCTCCTGAGTGTAGGTACAGGACAGCAGCAAGCCACCTAGATCTCTAGCTTTCATCTTTCAGGGTTATCCACAATACTTACGTGCCTTATAGGTGATCACCACAAACAAATGCCTCTGCTGAGCTCCAAAGCAGCAGTCTCAGTTTTGTACATAACTGTACAAAATTACAGATTTGCAGAGGGAAGCGACTTGTTTGTCCAGAAGAGAATGGGTCCCTTGTCAATACATGTCAGGACCATTCTTTCAGAGACAGCTCTGCAGCTGGAGAATTGCCTGGAAGCAGTATGATGAAAAACACTGATGCTGGCTTAGTCAATTAAACCAGCAAAGAGCACTTAATCTTAAACCAGCGTGCATTCAAATAAGCTGAGCTTCTGTGTGTAGCTCAGCATAGTTGAATTATCTTTTGCAGAGCTGCATAAGACTTTTGAATAAGCAAGCTGTCAGGGCCCTGAGGGCACTAACAGGCCTTTTAGCCCATGCCCAGCGTCTCCCGGGGTCTCCCAGCTTCTCCTGCCCATGAGTCTCAGAGGCCCATTTCAGCTCAGTCTTAATTCCTTTCTGGGCTGTGTTGTAGGTGTTCCCATTTCTGCTCCTACCTCCTGGATGGAGACTGCAGACCAATCCTGTAGATAGCTTGCCTGCTGAACGGGATGGGCCCCTTGGTTCACATGGCTCTGTCTCCCTGGAAGATTTTTTGGCTCACATTGCTGCCTTCTCTTCAGTCCTTTTCTGGCCCAGTGTCCTTTTGCTCTGGATGGGATTGCCTGGAGGGACCTTGGACCTTGTTCACTGCTTGTTGTTTCAGCGGCTGCCAATGCACCCTGTGACCTGCAGCTGGTCCTCCTGCCTTCTTCAACAAAAGAAAGAACTGCTTTGGGATATGATTAGTTTTTAGCACAGAAGAGGCTCTGCTCCTCTGATTCAGCGTTTGAAGGAGAAAGTGAACTCTCTGATTAACCTCTTCAAAGGATCACTCAGTTCTTTGCCCAGTGGGTGTGGATCCACTCCAGGTGTATGATGAGGGCACAGCCACAGAGCAGGTTTGAACACACTAGTGACCATCCAAAGTGGAGCTGACAATGCAGTCCTACGTATTGTGCTGATGGCATTTTAAAAAATCTTTCCCTTTGTCTGCAGATTGACCATACAAGACTCTTATCTGGGTGGAGGTCAACAGAAGCAAAAGAACAAGGCCTTCAGAGAGATGAAATCCCAAGCTTAGCACAAGGCAAAGAGAAACGGAAATGTCTGTGTCATACGCTGCAGTGCATGGGAAGGCTAATGAGTCGTCTAGAGTTAGATCATACTCCTTTGTTGGTTACTGAGATATTGCGGGCTAGTTCCTACCAAAAAACACTACGAATCTGACCTGTCTCTCACTGAATTTTCTCGTACTTTAGCAGAACATTTAAAAGCCTGTATGTGACCTGTAAGCTAGAGGGAGATACTACTTAGGAGAATGCTACCACACATGAGACTTTTCCTCCTCGAGAGTTAAATTGCTGTAGAAGTATGTACTTTGTACGGATTTTTGTATGATTGTCAAACGTATGCATGGCCATTTGACAGAGAAAGGTTATTTTTGTACAATCAGAAGTATATAATGAAATGCTTGATTTTATCCATATATGTAAAAATACAAAAATCTTAAATTTCAGGCAGTTCAATGTTTGCAGGTTTAGCAATTAATTACCAAGCTACTCAGCTATAATTATACATGTCAGTTGAACAAAAAAATACCCAAGCCTTTGACATTTCTGTAGCTTGATTTATACTTCACATGTAAAGTAATCATATCCACCAAATTTAATGTTGTAAAATATTTCTGTTACAAGGATTTATTTAGATCCTAATGAAGGACTAAAAAATTCCAGTGTTGGAATGATGTGTGGATGTAAGAGAAAGATTCGTTCTAACCCTGGAAGATTTTAATATCTAAATACTTGAATATAGTATAATACATATTATAATATTGTGAGTCTAAAAGGAAAATTTCCTAATACATCTTATCTATACTATGTTTATTGGAATAAACACTGTTTGGTTACTCAAAACACTAATGAGGTAGTCAATATGCGTTTAGATTCAAACTGACACATTCAGCGCTCTCTCTTGCTCTGCTGGTGTTAGGGAGCTATGCTTATTGTGGTAAGAAAAGCAGCAGGACAAAAGCCATAAATCAGTATGAATTTGTCATTAAAGTCTGTAACAATTTGTCTTTATAAGCTTTGGACAATACTGGACAATAAAAGGCACTATCATATAAATTCTGCAAACTGTATTCCTTGTAATTGTTCTAGTTTGCTGTAACGAAGTCCTGGAAAGTTTTTGGCTTGCAACAAATAGCGACTGTGGCAGAAATTCTGTCCTGTTAAGTCAGTTGGTATTTGCTATCAATGAATTTCCCCTTACCCACATAGCTTACCTTTGTCGCACATAAAACTACAAAACCTTTAAAGCAGATTTTGTACAGTTCTAACAGAGTCTGTCAGTTCTTTGCTACTGTGCAAATGAGGCTAAAATATGCTTGAAACTAGAGAGAACAAACAGGTGGGAGCCTGACCTTCTTAAGAAACTAAAATATTTGGGGAAATATAGCCATTTAATTTTAACCACATTTTTTATTTTTTTCTCTCAGATTCTGGGGAAATAAACATACAAAGCCTAATGGGGGATACTTTTGTTTGCTAAGGAGAGAACTGGCTGAGGAACTCCCCTTTCAAGAAATGAAAAAGATACTAAGAATGTAATGCAAAAGATCTATGGCTTTATCACAAGATGTATCTCAAACAGTCCTACAAAATCATCTCTACAGTTTAAGGTAAGATAAGGTATGGTAACTTGAATTTTAAAACTTGGTTTTTTTCTTCTTTTTAATGGATTATCAAATTAAGATTAGAATGGGTAGCAGAGATGCACTAGGTAGCAGATGCCATTTCTAACCATTAAAAAGCATTAGACTAGGACTGGTTATATTTTAGCAATCATTTTTGTAGTTAAGTGTGATTAAAAAGTGAAATAACTCCTGTCTTCTGTAACCGATTTACATTATGAATCAAGTTCACTTCTAATATTTAAATTTCCTATTAAATAAACAGAAACTAGCACTAAAATCATTATTATCTCAAACAGACTGGCTTTGGAAGTGAAGAATTGCTTAGCTTATTGTAAAACCTGTAGCAATTAATAACTATGGTAACAATCACATTGTCAGTAAAGCCATGCTACTAAAAGATGAACAATCCATACCACTTAAGTTTTTAAATCCTTAGAACAGTATTTACTAGTATTTTAATACCATACCAAAAGCCAATACAGCACATTCAACAGAAATAAGAAGTGTTTAAAAATACACATAATTATTTAGACTTACATGGTCAGACTATGGTACCATTATTCAGCAGAACTTCATTCATGTTTCACAGCAGTTATTTTGAAAGATGAAATATGCAAAATCTGTCATTAAACACGCTTTGAGGTGAGTACTAATGTAACATTTAGAGGTATTTGTCAATACTGTATACTGACCACAAATTTAAATAGATTGATATATGCCTGATCAGCACAAACCAGCACAAATGTTCTAACTTATTAATAAGCAGTTTCATTGATTGTCAATATAATTACTATTTCCTTTTGAATTTAAGTTCTCATGCCTTTATACAGTGACTGTTTACTGTAAAATAAATGTTTACTCTGTCAGGAGAGCACTGAGTAAACCCACAAACTGAGGCGAGTACTTAACTGCTTTGTTTAGCTCCTTCTTGTACTTACTTTCTGTCTTACAAAATGCTTTCAGTAACAGTAATGCAGTAGGTCTTTTGCTATAAGAAGTCAGAATATTTTCTCTCCATTCTGGATTTAACTCTGAGGATTATGAGACTTTCCTGGAATTTGAGAGATGTGGGATTGGACCCTCCCCAGGTAAAGAAGAGTTTCAAAGTTTTATTTCCCATGTCAAAGTTTTAGCATCCTAGAAAAAAGACAAACAACCATCTGGGGGGGATTTTTATTGTTTGGTTTGGTTTGGTTCTT
>VWPV01002144.1:16157-26339 GCA_013389885.1 Geococcyx californianus | reverse complement strand
CCCCTCAATGTCTTTCTTGTCTTTTAGTTACACAAAGAGCTAACATGGAGTTAGGGAGCTCCTGAACTGAGGATGAAGGGTGCCATGCCTGCCAGCTGCATTTGATGCAGAGATTAATCAGAGAAGCATGTCTTTACTGTGCCTATAGTATGATGTCTTGCAAGTAAGACAGCTGCATGTTAAGAGAAGGCATTAGATGCTAAACTGACCAACATAGCCAAACAAGCATGCCCTTGGCCATGCACAGAAGCACAGCATGAACTTCCAGTGAAATGTCATAAGGGAAACTCCATCTGCCACATATTTCCAAGGCTAAGTAGAAACTGTGTAGAGGATTTGAGGGTCTGAATTCAGTAGCTGCATAGCAAATGTTTAAATCCTTGCAAACTGATTTGCATACAATCCATATGAAGACACTTTTATCTCCCATTGAACACACTTGTTTCAATATTCAAGGCTCTGACAGTTTAAAACATCGAGTAAGCTTTCCTCATTTGCTGTCTTTATTAAAGGATCTAGATCTTGCTTACCAGCAGTTTTTCTTTCAAAAGTGGGCATAAAAGACATCTGAAACTATGACAGAAGAGACACAGGGAAATTAAAGGTCCAGTGGGTCATTGCAAGTTTTACTTTCAAAAGTAATGAAGTAAGGAAAAAAATCTTTCCTTTTTAAAAATTATTTTAAAATTAATATTTTAAAAGGAATCTATCTTTCACAATAGTGTATGTAAATGTAGGCATGTAAATACACAGGTAGAGGTGCAAAGCTAACAAACTAATTTAAGGAAGAGAATGTGAGCGTGGTCATGTTTGAAAATAATCAAGAAATATCCTGAACAAATATGCTTGATTGTTAGCAATTCAGTTAACAACTATTCTATTTATTCTGAAGGTGCTGCTTAGTGACACCCAAAGAGAGAAGAAATAGATTCTTCACTACTCTCTAATGGTTTCAAAATGTTAAAAATGTTTTTCTCACATTTTCTGCAGAATTCCAAACTCTCTATAATTCTGCAAAAATAAAGTCATGTATTACATAACATTCTATAATTGGTGGAATAATTTTAACCCATTTATTTATTTGTTTGTTTGTTTGTTTGTTTGTTTGTTTGTTTGTTTGTTTGTTTGTTTTCTTTCAGGTAGAACATGAAGCAAATACCACGAAAGCTGCAAAATAGGAGCATCACTGTCTGAACCTCCATTAAAAAATACTAGCTTGCTGCTTAGTGAGCTGTTTGCTGGACTAAATATTGTTTCTTTTTAATATAGTTTTAAAAAGTATAGTATGGCTTTTCACTAGAATAAATTTGAATTTTAGTCAGTATCTCTCTTTCTGTAATCTACAGCTCTCAAGAAGTAGCGCTCTTGCACAGCAGCCTCCAAATAACTGCACTTATTAATATTTCAGCAGAAAGCAATGCGCCAGTAATATACTTGGGCAGCTCCCTTTACGTGCCTGCTATTTCATGAGCAAAGCTGGGGTGTTGTAAAAAGTAGAGAACTGGTAGAAGCACTTAGCACAAGGTAGAACCTCACACCTGTGAAAGAAATCTTAGAGTAGCAAGAGGCAGCCGTTTGAGACAACTCCTTAGCTTATCCATGTTAACATGCCTGCATCAAACAGCAGATGCCAGACACTTGAATTCTCTTATTTGAAGTGCACAGGTGTTTCAGCTAAGAGCTCTTGATTTTACAAAGGTAAAGAAGGGGACATGCAGACTATGTAGATCAAAATTTAAGCAGGGTAGAAAATGTAATAGAGATTATTTATCTCACACCAAATATCTCAACAGCACTCTGGGGACTGATAGATTGCACGTAAAGTAAGTCTTTTAAAAGGTTTTTTTTTTTAGTTGTACTAAATTTTAGAATGTACTCAACGTGGCATTTCTGTGCATTGTAGAAATCAGGAAATAAGAGTGAACTGGACTTCTTCAAATTCTCATTTGTAAATAAAATATTATATTATGCAAGGTTTATATATCTACAATCTGGCTATAAAATATTCAAGAATAAAGCACAAAAAAGTAATGACAGATGTCTGATACGAGGCAAATAGTTTCATAAAGGTGGACATTATGTAAACATTTTGGTACTGCATATTAAAGGCCTATCTGCCTTGTTCTGCTTTTACTGAAACAATCATCATCACCGGCTATATTCAGTAGGTGATGATATATCTCCAGAGGTCTTTATTTTTCATAATTTCATAGTAAAAACTGAAACCTTTATAGTAAGATAGCTTGTAAAATTTTCATTCTGTATGCACATTTTGTTGTTTTTTCTTCGACAAGAACTGGGGACATCATGACATTTATTCACAGCTGAAAATAAGAAATAACTTCTTACGTGTGAAGAAAACTTGAAACTGATAACCTGCCTATCTGAACTAGCTTTTTTATCTGGAGCAATAAGGAGCTCTTCCTATCGCTCACATTGCCCATATATCTCACAAAGAGAAGCTTTGTATGGAAAGAGTGCTGTTTAAAGAGCTTCCCCTACTTGCACATAAGACAGGAACCCCAGACATTTCTGCCTAGAAGTGATGAAGTATAACAGTCTTTCTCAAGCTTCAAAAGATAAAAGGAAAAAGAAAACACACGGGAATAGGAGACCAAATACACACTTATGTTAAAGAAACTAAAAGCAACAAAGAAAGCAAAAATTTTCTTTCCAGTAATTATTATAATAGAAGAAGAAAATCCTAATGGGGTAGAACTTTTTTAAAAAAGGCTGTAATCCAAATAAATGAATGACACTCAGAATTGCCATTTCCTGCCATTAGCTTCGCAAATGGGAAGTAGAATCCATGAAGAGACATGGAATTCGTTACAGTTTCAGGTTGTTTTCCTTTTTCAGGGAATTTTTTCTTCCTTTGCTGGCAGTGAAGGGGGAAAGGGGCCATTTCCAGGGAAAACGGGGCAGAGGTTGTGTCCCGTTTGCCCAGACATCCCTATTTTTGGGTCTCCACCCTTTTTTCGCCATCTGACTGCATAGAGAATCATCACACTTTGCTATCTCTTCTTGCATTGCCGTATTCTCTCCCTCTCCATCTTTATTCTCCTTTCTCTCTGTGTGTGTGTGAGTGATCAATAGCCATCTGGATCGATGAGGAGGCTGCCCGGAGCAGAGCTGTGGCTTAGGAAAAGTTGTGCACCCACCCCAGGGCTGCCCGGAATGGAGCTGCAACTTAAAGTGACGGCACCACCAGGGCTCTGGTACAGGACTGGATCCATATTAACATCTCAATCACACCTGTTGTTGACTTTGTTCTGTGCACATATACAATTATAGCAAAGAACTGTTATCTATTCTGCACAATCTCTGATTAAAATCACTTAAGCATATTTTGTTTGGGTTTTTTTTCATCCAAACTAAGACAAATTTAAACACTATTTGAAATTTCTCTAGTCAAATGAGAAAGCAATATCTCAGCTAAAGTACACTGGAAAAAAGTATGCCCTTTTGTGAAGAAAGTTGTTAAAGCCATTCTCAGGAGTACCAATCTTTTCATATAAATTAAGAGAAATGTAACAGAAGGGCATTTTTTTTTTCTGTGATGTAATAATCAAAAGTAACACTCTTGGAAAAAGTTTGCACTGATTTCCTAAATTCAAAAAAATATTAAACAATTAATAAAATATAAAATTGGACTTAGTTTCTCTTCCACTACAAATTGTCATAGAAAAATTAAAAGTGACATTAAAAGTAAAAAAAAAAGTAGTCATAAGTCAAGATATTTATTTTGCATTTAAATCCAATAAAAGTAATTTAGAATGAGCACTCAGGAAAGCTTTCATTGCAGCCTTACTTGAAAATGCCAATTTACATGAATGCAGTTGTCATTTTACAGTCACATCAACTTATAAAATTACTTAATGCATTTTCCCTATTAATAAGGAATCTTTTGTCAAGAAAGCACTAATGTAAATACTTCTGCTTGGTGAAGCAGCGTTTTAAAGCATAAGTTGAAAATAGATCTCTTGGGTTTACTTCCCAGTCTTGGAGCTGATGTCTGGAGGACTTTGCATCCTTTGTTTCAGTTAAAAGAAATTTTATTACTGGAATATAATTTCTACTCTATTCTCTGTGTTAGACCAACATAGCTCTTTCACTTATGATTAAGATTCCCTTTTTCGTTGCACAATTTGCACCTATGAGCCCTATACTGACAATCCCAGTTAGGACTGGTATAACAGTACATCAACTCTACACTGGGAAATCTAAGTACATCTAGTAAATCATATTCACATCTAATTATATCACAGCTAAATGAAATGAATAATGTCAAAGACTAAAGGAGCTGCCTAAGTTCATATCATTACATTTCTGACCATGCTTACATACCTTGCTATTTAATTGACGTACATTGTTTCAGAAAAATGAGCAATGGATATCACTTCTAAAGAAACCTTTGCTGAATAGAGTAAGTCAACAACATAATCTGAAGACCACTCTGTCTTGGTTTATGAAGTAGTTGTTCATCTAACCAAATATTATTTTGCTTAGAGCAAAGCTTAGTATTCAGTTTTAATAAATGGCATGCTTTCAGTTTTGCAAATGAGCCTATTTCAAATGTGAGCTGGATATCTACAATGGGTAAAATCAATAGCTTCTTGAATTGATAGTAAATTATCAAAGCTTATTAAACTTCATGCGTGACTCACTATTCCAGTGTTCTATCAGAAAGAAGATGAACAAATAATCTCATAACTCTTTGAATAGTATTAACATGAAAAAGTGATTAAAATAAAAACATTAGCAAAAAGTTTAACGTAAATATGATTGTCACTATTAATACTAACCACCTAGTTACTAAAGGCTTGATTTAAAATTGTTTTATTAATATAATCTATTTGTTCCATGACTTCATTAACACTGCTTCAGCTTGCAGATGAGTTCTACATTAAGATTTTTCTAATACCTTGGATGTTTCTAACCTGTAGTCTTACATGCATTTTCTAAGATATCAGAACATTACAATTCTTTGGTTTGTTAAGAAATGCATATACCCTTAAACAGAAAAATCAGGAAAATGTTATAATTTCCTGCTATTCACTTGAGTTTATTGTAAACTATCCGTTTGTATTTTCCATAAGCTCTACATAACAAAAAATTTGATGGTAAGAGCGACTGCTGTCAAGTAAAGAAATAGAGCTGCATACAGACATCCACATGTGTGTAAATATTTGCGCCAGCTTTGAAAATGCCATATGCCTCTTACAGCTGTTAGCACATCTACTCATTTTCTTTTTGTGTATATTCAAATAGCATACAAAGCATTGGAAACTCCATGATTGTATCCAAAGGGAAGAAACTGGCAGATCATATTGTAAATATTTAAGCAATCAGAAAAAACAAATGGCTTAAATTTAATGTATCATGGAAATCCTCTCCAATGGCTGTTCTGTAAGGAAAATGTGTTGAAAGGGGATCAGTTTGTGATTTAGCAGTTAGTGCTGTACAGTTTTAAAACACGATTGCTGCACCAGCTAATTAGAGGCTGATAATTGATAAAAATGCTCTGAATTAACCGCAAGGTTATGGGTTTAATTTCTTACTTCAGACCACTCAGTCTTTATTGATGCTGCTGTATTGCCAAAGCCTCGGAATTGCCCCAACAAAAAATTATTTCTCTCCAGGCTCCAGCCAGAAGAGAACAACAGCAGCTCTGGCTGCTTTTCTTGTCTGCTTGGATCTTTGCCATAACTTCCCTGGCTGAATCAATGTGCTTTAAACTAGCAGAATTGATTCTCTGATTTCAATGTCATTGTCTTATCTTTCCAGCACACAATAGTACTTGACTCTTTATTCTTTGCTTCTACGTCTTTCTTCTCTCTCCTTTTGCCTTTTCAGATTTTTTTTTTGAATCTACAAAACATTTCTGCTTAGTTTATAAAATATCCACTGTGGGTGGCTCTCTCCACATATTCTGACCACATAACTATACAAAACATCTTGTTAGAGGAAGCTTTTGTCACTTAGCATTATGAATGCTAACTGATTTCTTCATCCATAGATATATGGTATGGAATTTGAGTAGTTTAACAGTATTGGTTGCCACCCACATGCAGAAACAGATGTGTGCTGGAATAGTGCTCTCTATTAACCATGACATGGGCAATCCTTTCCCTGAATGCACGCAAAGCCTCCAAGGGATATTTCTCACTGCTTTTCCCATAGGATTACTCATTGTCACTCCTGTTCAGTATTTTTACTGTTACTAAGGGATGCATGTTCGTTATTCTAATGTCAGAGTGAGGATGAAATTCATGACTAATTTTGTTTTTTCATGATAAACCCACACCAAACTTAAGTTGTTGGGGTACTGCCACTGATGGTCAGAGTAACAAAATCGAAATATATGCCAGGTCATCTGCAAAGGCAGGAGGAATGATGTTGAAATGGTAGTGGCAGATCACAATGCTAAGCCAGAAAACATAGAATCAAGATAAAATATTAGGTTTTTTTCAAACAACTGAAACAGCTTATGAAACGTAATGAAAACATTTTCTCCTTTGACATTAAATACAGCAGAGGAAGTGAGAACTCATGTACTCCATGTATCAAGAGCCTGACTTTCTCAGAGAAACTAAAACACTGAGATCACCAGGACGAGTGGAAAAACTGAAACAATTAAAATGAAACAAAAAGTTTTTTAAACTATGAAGTTTGTTGGTCTTAGAATGAAATTTTAATGAATGCATCGATTTTTATTAATCCTCAAAAAAACCCCTAATATAGAGTAGACAATATATCATTGTCATCCGGGCAGGACAGAGCCCCGATCAAGGGAAAGGAATTAAATGCAATGAAGAACATCTTGCTTGTTTAAAATGCTACCTGTTCAGCAGCACTTTTTGTTCTCATCTGCAAGAGGAGACTGATGGGAAACATCCAAAATTTTAAATAGTGTGACTTTTCGTGCGAATTCTAGCAGTGTGCTATGCCGCCAGAAATTAAGGTAAAGAGAGCTCTTTTTCTGCCTCCCTGTTTGATTCCAGAGGTTACATCTGTGCTTTTTCACATTCCTTTGCAGTACTAGTACATTTCTTCATAGTTTTTCACTATTAACAAGACAGAGAATACACGTAGATATTTTCAGCCATCTTGGAGATGAAAATTTTTATCCTTTCTCAAGGGATTATCTCTGCACAGTATTTTGCAAACATAAAAAAGGGATCTCTCCATGCATCCACTCACTCAACATGGCAAACTTTAAACATTTTGGGATTTGGTTATCAAAGTTCCTGATGTGTTGCTGTTAATTTTTAAACTAGAAAATTCATTTAAGCTCTGTGCTCTGCAGGATGTATGGCAGTTGTCTTGCATTAAAGACACTTTCTTAATTTTCCTCATCTCATCAGGAATTTGTTAAACTGCAAAACTCTTCAAATACTAACATTTACCTGGATTTCTTAAGTATTAGGTTATCTGAGGATCAGGTAACACATGAGAACGAGATAATGAAGTGAAAAGTGTATTATTACACTTTTAGCATCGCAGTCTAATGAAATCTGTAATTTTAAAGGATATTTATTTTCTTTCTTATTCTTAGTAATTATTTTTTTGCAATTGCTAGAAGAACAGTATGTGCTTTGATATAATTCATCATAAAATCATCACACCTGATTTTGTTTCTAGTACAATTACACAGAGACTGATTTTGTTAATCACACTCAGCAGTAATATCATTTTTCTTAAAGTTAAAACAGAAAAACAAAATAACCCCTCAGCTTTTGCATTTTAAGCAGATACATAGCACATATGCAGTAAAAACAATTGAAGAATGAAACAAAAAAAAATCAAAGACTAAAACGTCCTTTAAATTCAGTAATGCAAACTGACTTCTCCCACGATTTTTTCTCCTAATTTATTGTTTGATAATAAATAATGTCATATAGCTTAGTATACTTTAGGATATTAACTTCCAATATGCTACTTCCCAATCGAGTAACTGACTTTGACAAGCATTTTAAGTCATTTCTCTGCCTATTTATAGTTCACTAATTTACAACTATAAAAGCTGTTGCAAGTAAACCATATGCTGATTCTCCCACCTTCTTATTATCAAAGTGAGACTAAGTGATGTTACAGAAATTAAACTCTCCACATGTACTATAAGCACGACCAGAACTAGACTGTATTCATTCAAATGTTCTAAAGTAATCCATATAAAAAATAGCCAAACTATTGACTCTGACCTTCAGCCTCTCATTCATGACTGTCTTGATGCACAAGAAAAGAAGTGGCCAGACATGGTGTTAGATTTTTGAAGTGGTTCTGATGTAAATTCGGAGAACTGCAGATGAGTGTAAAATTTACCTATATTTGTAGAAACTATGTTTAAAAGCTCTTTTTAAAGTGATACAGATTAATAAATGCTTCATAAAACAAGTAATTTGTTTTGAGGGAGTTCATTGTGATTTGTAAAAGGTACTGGACAAGACATAGTCAAAGACATTTCTATGTATCTGTTTTAATTTACCTGCTGTTTACAGGTATATATGGTCATGCATTACGGATTGCAGGAGTGAATAAAACAAGATAATATGGATGAAATATGCAGGGAATTTAGAAACATCTGAGAAATAATGAAATGTAGTTCAGAATATGAGATGTAAGATAATACATCTTGGAAAAAATATTCTGAAATGCAATTCGAAGGAGGGAGAGCCTTGGAAATCTGTAATGCTGAAAAAGATCTAGAGATGATGAATAGTAGACAGTAAATTAGATATTGAGCTTGCAATGTAATAGGAAGGCACTAAAATACCACCCAAGCTTAGGCTGCACATACAGGAAAAACATATCACAATCTCTACAAGTACTTTTCTGAGTTTTGGCTACTGAAGTACCACTGGAGTTGAAATAGAGATGAGGAAAACCACACATACAAATAAATGAAATCTGGTGGGATTACTTTTACATGCTAAAGGTAAAAACATCTGAGCAGAATACACCTCTGGAAATGCTATCTTGATATGAATACCAAGTGATGAAATATCTTTGGATTGTCATGAACATTTACTCAAAATGAAATAAGGAGACAAAGAGAAATAAAATAGTTATGAAGGGACAGGTAGTAAGGAAATGGTCAGTAGCTGTTGAAAGCTATTGTTGGAAAAAAATTTGGCTTCCAAGTTCCTGTTCATATATCTCATATGCAAAATGCAGTCTGCTGGAATTTATTATCCCTTCCCTAAGTACCTCAGAGATAAATGTTTGTATGTGAGCTAAATAGCTAAGACTCCCCTTGGAGAAAGATGTAGACATCCCCAGAGGACGATTCTTCTCATGCTTAATTAGATACTCATGATAGGTCAGATTAATCACTTTCAGGAAATGCTTATGTTAGAGGCACATACTCTAAGTAGATCAGTTAGACACTTCAGTTATTATGTTTCAAGATAAGTGAGATGAATCTCATGCAAGGTAGCCAAATTATGCTTTGTACAAATATTTAATGTAAATACGTTAAACTTTATTAAAACTTAAATGGAAATCTTGTCAATAAAATATTTTACTTGTAGTTTTGCTAAATTTTAGTTTCATTTAATTGCTGTTCTTTTATCCTAATCAGTCCCTGTCATCATTTGTCTCTTTGTATATCTGCTTATTATTTAGAAACAAGGATCTCCTGGATAGGGATCATATTTAAAATATTATCTGCTAACATCATTGCTGGTGTTGTAAAAATACATAATATTATATTATGATGAATTTATAATACTGCAAGAAAAAACCTAGATAATGGGACAGAAGTATGTCTTGATGAAGTTTGTTTAAATGTTAACTTAAGAGAAATTATATAAGATTCACTTACATGAAAAGCACTTTACAGTGTATGATAGCGGCTACAGTGAATTGTGCAGTAAGGTCTTAGAATCTTTTACGACCATGTGACTCACCTGGTGGATGAGAAGAAAGCTGTGGATGTGGTATACCTGGACCTCAGCAAGGCCTTTGACACTGTCCCCATAGCAGACTACTGGAGAAGCTGGCAGCCCGTGGCATGGATGGAAATGTTCTGTGCTGGGTTAGGAATTGGTTGGATGGCCGTGCCCAGAGGGTGGTAGTGAATGGTGTCCCGTCCAGCTGGCGGCCGGTCACTAGTGGTGTCCCTCAGGGTTCGGTGCTGGGCCTGGTCCTGTTTAATATCTTTATTGATGATCTGGATGA